>BLSH010228224.1:517568-530545 GCA_018402905.1 Glandirana rugosa | reverse complement strand
CCTGAATTTGGGGGGAGGACGGGTCTCTGGTTAAAAGTCCAAAGTCGCGACAGCGTAAAACTTACTGTTAACGCGCCAGTACGCTGCAACATGGGTTTATTTTAACTACAGGAAAAAAGGGGTGTTTATCTCGAAAGAAAACCACCATAAACTAGTGGAGACGCCAAAAATAAAAAACGCGATATTTGTTTTGGTTCTCGTTGTTAAAACTTTTTTCTTGTTATAAAAAATGAAAAACGAGATTATTTATAGGGTTTTATTTTTTACTTTTTTTTTTAATAAGACGCGATAACTTTTGCGCAAACCAATCAATAAACGCCGATTGCGATTTTTTTTACCAAAAATATGTAGAAGAATATAAATCGGCCAAACCCAATGAATAATTTTTTTTTTCATTTTTTATTTTGGGATATTTATTAGAGCAAAAAGTAAAAAATATTGTTCTTTTTTCAAAATTGTTGCTCTTGGTTTTGTTTATAGCGCAAAAAATAAAAACCGCAGAGGTGATCAAATACCACCAAAAGAAAGCTCTATTTGTGGGGAAAAAAGGACATCAATTTTATTTGGGTACAACGTCGCATGACCGCGCAATTGTCATTCAAAATGCGACAGCGCTGAAACCTGAAAATTGGTCTCTGGGCAGGAGGGGGGTTTAAGTCCCAGTAAGGAAGTGGTTAAAGGTTTGACACGTTGGGTATCTATTTACTAATAGAGCACTAAATATACTAACAGCCCTAGAATGAACTATAGTGTATTTTTTACTGACATTTTTTGTTTTGTAAACCGTTTCGATAATATTGTGTGACAAAAAAAAATTTGAACTACCACTATTTTATTCTCCAGGGTGTCTGCTTTTAAATATATAATGTTTGTGGGGGTTTACGTAATCTTCAGGCCTAAAATTATTATTTTTTTAAATGTGTGCAAAAAAAAATGCAAAACTGACTCTGGCAGAAAAAGGTTTAACGGGGGTCAAAACACTTGAAGATGAACATAGCACTGGGTAATGGGCTCCAAAGGTGCACATTCATACCATACGATCGCACGGGCGAGCCGGTAGAAGCACCGGAGGGTGGCGGGAGGGAACTGCCACGTTGATTGTTCTTACGGTGCAGGGGATCGCCAGCTGAAAAAGATGATATCTGAATGATGCCTGCAGCTGTAAACCACTCAAAGTCCAGCACGTCACATGACATCCTTGGGCGTGAACTGGTTAAATTGAATGGGTTATTGTACAAGGTGAGGTTTCACACATGCTCTAAAGCCCCACTCCAGGCTGGAATAAAATTACTTTGCAGTTGGCCCCTTAAAGTAGAATTAAAGCCTAGCACTAACTATTCTTATAAATGCCCCCCCCCCCCCAATCCTACCTATCCTGCCTGCCCTGTATAAAAAAAAGATCTGTGTACTTACCCTTTTTTAGTCCAGTGCAATCTGATCACATGATGCTGCAGCTCCGGCGCCCCTGTGTCATGGAGCGCTCTCCAGTAGCCGTGACATTAAGATAAGAGAGATAAGATAAGATAAACCTTTATTCGTCCCACAGTGGTGAAATTTCTTTGTTACAGCAGCATAAAAAAATAAAAACGAAATGCTAAATTCAAATATAAAGACAATTACCCATAGGCTCCCATGGCCCTGCCGGTGTCAGCTCTCCTTCCTTTCCACTGTAACTGCTGCTCACTGACACAGGGAAGCTGGAGCTGCAGGATCATGTGATCAGACCAAAGTGGACTAAAAAAAGGTACAGTAAGTATACCGATCTTTTTTATACTGGGTAGGCATGCCAGGTAGAAGGAAGGGAAAGGCACACTTTTAAAAATAGTTAGTGTTAGCCTTTTTTTCCACTTTAGACGCTCGTGTCTAGAGGACAAATGTGTAATTCTTATTCTTCCCTCTGGCAAGCTCCTTCCATCTGTGTGACCAGTCCTCCGAAGCCTGTTCTCTAAGGCTTTGTTCACACTTACTCTAAATACTAACACTCAAGGGAATGCCCTCTTTTGGAATCCTCATAATGAAAAGGGGCAATATGCTCCTAACTCCTGAAAAATGTATTTTCCCTATAAATACGGTTCTAGTGTCCCATGCTACATGGCACACTAGGAGTGGTCTCCTAATGGCGGTACATTATTTCATGTGCTTATTTACAGCACATGGTCTTAATGACATGTTTTCATGTTGGTATATTTTATGTTTTTTGATGGTATTGTTTGTACGCATGATTCTGTGACATCTGAATAAACTTTATACCCTACTTAAAAAAAAAAATACTAACACTGAAAAAATGTGCCTATACCGTCAATGCACATTGGCACATTTGACTAGCGTTTAACACATGTTAAAAACACTCCTCAAACACCCTATGCCTGTTTGGATAAGCAATAAAGAAGCATTAAAAACACACCCTGGACTCCTTTTTTTTGTTGTAAAAAAGGCCTAACGTGCCGCAAATATACCATAAACAAGCCACAAACGTTTATACCACATTACCATAGACTTGAATGGAAGGAGTTGAGATGCTTCAACACCTTCCAAACGCAACATGTAGCTTCATTTTTGATGCAACTGCTTCATGTATTCTTTTACAAAGAGTTTTATTAATATTCAATCCAACATATTAGCTTGACAATTTGATGGTTACAATGCAAAGAAGGCATACAAAACAAAGTAAAGGATAATACTCGAGTCCTATAAGTTCCAAGACGGGATATGTAACATCTAGAAGATAAATATCACAGTCCGAAGTATCTGAGGACTCTGAGAAATGCTGCATGTGAAGAGCAAAAATTACCTCATGAAAAATGAGTGCAGCCTGCCACAAACCCATGTATAGTCAATGAATTTGTATATAACAGAAAGTACCATATAATAATGCTAGAAAGCAGGCAGTGTAACCATCCAATCCAGACCTACGCTTGGTGGCCTGAGAAACTAAAAGGAAGAAAGGGAGCTGAAATTAGAAAAGAAAAAGAAAAGGGGGAAGAAAAGTAAGGAAATAGGAAACGTAAAAGAAAAGGGGGAGTCCGCGGGATGCGGACCGGGAACACATTACACCAACAGGAGCGTAGTATCAAATCTGGAGGGTTGAGCATAATACAACCCTCGGATGCCAAACCCGCTGGGATTGACCGTGTGTGTCTGAAAGGATAGCTGTCATTTTTTTTTTACCATAATATCATTCATACTTTTTTTGATTGCCTCAAAACTAAGTACAGGTGATTTCCATGCCCTTGCTATAGTTAAATTGGTTGCAGTAAAAAGATGCTGCGCTTGCTGGTGCTCCAGGCGAAGCAATTCTGCAATCGGTTTGCATAGAAGCGCTTCATAGGGATCCCTTTTGAGAGCAGTATGGAATAAGTTATGGAGAAGAGTGTAAACTCTGACCCATAACCTGCATCAGAGGCATAACTAGAACCTTCAGGGCCCCGGTGCAAGAAATTATGAAGGGCCCCCTGACCCCTGGCCAAGCCCTTCCCTCTTACCACTGATCCTGGGGCCCTTTACTTCTTTTATTATGGTACTGCAGCTGGGCCCTTTCACAAGTTCTGCAGCAGGCCCCCTTTCTGCCATCCCATGGTGGTGAAATGCCAGGACACGGTCACAATTGCAACCTTTGCAATCCTGATTGTTCCCTCACTAGTGCCAGTAGTTTTTCATTTTTATTTGAATTTTTTTTTTTTTTTACCATTTCATTTTATTTCTTTTACAATTTTTTACAATTTTTTTTCAGGAGCTCTGTTGGGGGGCTTTGATGAAATATCAGGGGTCTAAATAAACCTCAGCTCTCAATTTCCATCTGTGTAGCCTCAGCTGCACTTAATGAATCGACAGGAATAGCTGTCCACCGAGCCTCCCATTCATTTAGAAATGTAAGTATAGTAAAAACAGTTTACTATGCTTCAGTTATAAATGAGCCAATGGGTACCAATCACTGACTGTTCATTCAGAAAAGGAAGGAGCCGGTAAATGACAAATTTACTGACCCGTTCCCATCTCTCCATCATGACACATCTTCTACAGCAGGGACCCTGGGAACAGCAGAAGAGAAGTAAACCGGATAGAGGAAAATGGAGGAGATTGGTTCCTGTAAATGCCACCCCCACCATCCTTCCTATTCAGGTGTACAAGGGAGGCACATGGGCAGAGGTGGCTCTAGGCTATGTGAGGCCTTAGGCAAAACCTAGACATGAGGCCCTACTCACGCCCATAATGGGGAAAAATAATTCAAGCGATAAAAAAATTAACTTTATAAATTGCATAAAATTAAGAGCTTTAAAGTGCTGGTGTCAGTGTCAAATTAGGTGGTTGCTAGGCCCCTGAGTGTGAGGCCTTAGACGACCGCCTAATTTGCCTAATTAGAGAGCCGCCTCTGCACATGAGCCCCCTGGACCATGGGGCCCGGTTGCAATTGCAACCCCTGCAACCGCTAACGTTATGCCCCTGACCTGCATACCTTTGGACACGTCCACCAAATGTGCGCCATATTGTCCTTCTGGGAGCTGCAACCGCTTCATATTTTCATAATGTGAATAGCTCTGTGCGCTGTCCATATTATCAATTGCAGACTGCTTTACTAGGAGTTTGAGGAGCATTAAAAAAGGTCCTCAAAGGACTGCTTTTAATGCCAGTGTGAACAGGACCTAAGGCTCTACAGCCGGCAGTCACAAGCTGAGGCTATCAAATATCAATAGTCCTGCATTGTACATGAAGACAGCGAGGACCCATCCACAGTCATGAGCATCAGAGAAAGGAGAAGAGTGCCGGAGCCTGCCAGAATAAAGAATAACTTAAATAATAAACATTATAACCCAAACTCAAGGTGCTCAACCTGTGGCCCGCAGGCCACATGTGGTCCTCAGAGCCCAAACCAGGGAAGCCCATTGCTATTATATCTTGCAGGTTTGGTGCACTTTCTGAAAGTGCACAACACCTACAAGCTATAATAGAAGTCTAAGGCTAAGCGCAGCTACTGTAACTTGCAGGAAAGCCTCAGGTGCACTGCGCTGCATCCACGATGCTGGTAAACCACAGTGCATCAGTGCGAAAGCAGCCTTATAGGGGGCTCAGGACAGTAAGGGCTCATTTACATTTGCGGTGTGTGGGGGGCAATAAAACCTTTATAGATGAGAAGTGTTTTTACCACACTGCCCAACTACTGGTGTAGTGTCAGGGGTTGCAATGATGACCCCGCCCCACGTTCCAGGAGGCCTGTGAAGCCTCCCTGTCACATTCTGTTTTATACTTGGGCAGGAGGGGCAGTGGGGGTGGCATAAATACTTTATTGTCAAAAGTATTGGGACTCATACCTTTACACTCTTTGCAGCTATAACAGTTTCAACTCTTCTGGGAAGGCTGTCCACAAGGTTTAGGAATGTGTCTATGGGAATGTTTGACCATTCTTCCAGAAGCTCATTTGTGAGGTCAGGAACTGATGTGGATGAGAACGCCTGGCTCACAGTCTCTGCTATTATTCATCCCAAAGGTGTTCTATTGGGTTGAGTTCAGGACTGTGTTCAGGCCAGCCAAGTTCCTTGACCCCAAATTTGCTCATCCATTTCTCATTTTTTCACCCCTGCTCTAGACTTAGCGAGCATTTAACCCTTGCAATTTAGGAGGTGTGGGCAGGGGGGTTGGGAGGGGAGGGGGGTTTGAGGGGCCCAATGCTACGGTTAATTTTTCTGCAGTCTGGGAGTTTTTAACAAAGCAGTGCAAAAAGATAAAATGTGCAGATTCCATCTATCATTGTAGCGCCCTCTACTATAGGTAGGTGCTTAGTGTGAAATTTTTGGTGTAGATGAGATAAATTTAGTCAGGCTTGACTGGTGTGCAGGCCTGATTGTTTTGATTTTGGGCAGGGGATTGGCCCAGGGAGAGCTGGAGACTGCAGGAAGAAATACCCCTTGGTTACTCCTCCCAAATTCCCAACCTGGATTGGCAGGGGGCAGGCCTCCATAAATACTGTGGTCTGTCCAGTGAGGGGGATGAGAGTTCGGGTGGTAGTGGACAGAAATGGAATAGTGTGGCCAGTCTAAGGGGGTTACCTTGGCCCGGGAGAGCTCGGGTGCATCCAGGAGGATGGAGAGATCCTTGTGTAGAGGCACAGAGAGAGAGTGGAAGAGGACAGCAGGAAAGTACACTATCGGAAAGATCTCTGGGAGGAATTACAGGTCGCAGGTGTCGGTGATTGGCACACACCCTGGGAAGCTGGAGTAGAGGCATGCCGGAGAAGATTGGGTTTAGAGACAGTCTGGGAAGGATGAAGAGACCAAGAGGGGACTTTGTTGTCACTGTGGCAGTGGAGAGGACCGTTGCAGCTCGAAGAGCTGGCAGGGCCTGGAAGAGGATGGGCTGGGAGCAGTAGTCCATCGTGCCAGCTAGCACATTAGTACTTTGCTACACTCTGGGGACCAACTGCACCTGCCTGTAATGGGCAGTCCGGAGGTCCTGCTAACAGAAAAGTAGGCCTCACCATGTGCTAGTTAGGCCATAACCAAGTTTGTGCAGGAGAGAGGAACAGGAGTCTGAGAAGCAAGTGTGTGCTGGAGGAAGAGAAAGGAGTGTGTATACGTGAGGTGTATATAGAAGGTCCCATTCAAAATGGAATCGATTCTTTGGGCAATCCCATAACATTGCAATCCCTATCCAAGTTCAAATCCCCTAATAAACAAAACAAAACAAGTTCCGTGACTCTGGATGCATGATGGATGTGATTGAGGGCAGTGTGAACAGGTGAACCACAACTTCCAGCCACCCCCAAGGGGGAACATGGCTACACCTGATTCGCATAATTCTGCCAGTCGTTACTCCTAGCAACTGAAGTAAACTGAACCATAGAACTGTCTTGTTCTACAGTTAGTAAGGATTGAAACCTGGGAAAGGACTTGTGTGCTTACCTGCTATTCAGTATAAAAAGAAAAATGGTGGGTGCCGTTGTCCATAGCAACCAGTGGGAGCTATTGCAACTGTTGCTGCCTGCATACCCAGTTGCTCCAACCGGCGCTGGGGCAGACACTTACACCAATCCTGCTAATTCAGTGACTTTGTAACATGTGCTATCACCCGTGGCAACCACAGCGGGGGCGATTGTGCCCATAGATTACAAATATGTCCAGCGCTCTGCAAAGGCTAAGCATTACAAACTTTTACTCCAAACTCCTGCTTTTAGTAAGATATGCCTGGAACTGTTTCCTGTTGCCCGGGGTGATCGGGGTACGCCTGTGGGTGCCTGTGGGCAGAACTGTGCTAAGAGTGTTCCCTTCAGGAAGACAGTGGCTATCACAATTACTGTTGCTACTGGCAACCACCAGTAAGGTCAGTATGCCTGGATAAGTCATGCTAATGTCAGTATGTCTGCAAGTTTCCATCCTTCACACAAGGGGTTACAGCAGCATGACCTGAAGCAAGCCTGCTTATCAGGAGTAATGGCGGCAGCCCGTCTGGAAGAGTCTCAGCACTTGCAGCTCGCCTCAGACACCACAAGGGTGGTCGCCTGTTACCATCGCTGACATGGTTGCCGGACAAGCCGGAGCGAACCCTAGTCGATACTAGGGTCTGGCTGGAGCCTTGCGAGGGACTCGCCCTGGGAGTGATAGAGGGAGCAGAGTGGATGTGTTTGATCTGCCCGGACTGCCGGATACCAGCCCCGGAGGCCACTGCCTGGGCCGGCGTGGCCATTGTGACGAAACGTTGACCTGGCTGGTGTCCGTGCCACAGGAGTCACACTATTACACTGTGGACCTGCAATCAGGGCTTTGCCATCTGCAGCCACAGAAGACCTGGAAGGCCGAAGCGGGGCTGTTATCACCACCTAAAGGCGGGGTAGAGTTGCGACCTGACGACTCCCCCGTGAACACAGAGGACAACATGTGAGGAGAAGCTGCAGAGACCTGTGGCCTGGCCAGGGACCTGGTGAATGTAGTAACTGCCATGCAGGAACCAGCTAAAGCCCCTGAAGAGCCAGCCAACCCTAAGACCCCTGCTCTCCTAATACCAGCCCAACCTGTGAGGGAAGAAAGCGTGATCTCAGGTGAGCTGGATGAGGAGTGTGAGGGCCGGGTCCTTGATCTGGGTTCCCCCACACTACATGCTGAGTTCGGGACATTGGAGAAGTTGACAAAGTGGTCATCTCCGGGCTGAAACTCTGAGGATGAGTGGGAGACAGGGGGGTTTCATATCCTGGAGGCTCAGTTAAAAGAGGAAGTGGAGCCAGAACCAATCTTAGACTCTGAACTGTATGCAGGAACCCTGATCAGCAGACAGCAGCTTTTTCTACGCTGGCCATCCACTACCCAGGTTAGGGCACCCATTTATTGGCAATGGGTGATAAAATTTCCTAATGCCTGCATCCTGCCTGAAAGAGGGAACCCTAGAGAACTGCCACGGTTGTCCTGGTTCCAGAGGTTGGTGCAGCGGAGGGTAGCCCTGGAGTGGGGCCTGGACTTCCCAAATGTCCCATCCTAAGTTATGGACATTGTGGAGAGCTCCCGTGGGGAGTGAGAAGACAACTTAATTTGGGATTTTCTTCATATCCCAAAGCCACTGAGGGGGCCGGAAAGTGAAGAGTGGGCCTGGTTCCTTGATATCAAAGAGGAGTGGCGGAATGGGAGATCCATCTACAGGGATTTGTTGTGTGGGCAGGTCGGCCTACTCAAGCCCATTCGGTCTCCAGGGAAACAGAAGAAGGGGATCAGAGACGGTTGCTGGACCCTCGGTTCTATGCTTAGAGAAGGACTGTGGGGGAGCCAGTTTAAGCATGAACCTACCACCAGGACTGCTGGAGAGTGCAGCGTGTTTTTTGTTTCTTTTTTGTTTCCCTGACCTTTACAGGAGCAAGCCAGCCTGCCACCCTGTGCCCAATGGAGGGACTTTCTTTTGAAAGACACTTGGGTGAGGCTTGCACCTGGTGTTGTTTTTCTTGACCTTTGAGAAGCCTGTTATCCAGGGAGGGGCCCCTCTCATCTCAGAGACATCGTTACAATGTGCTATGGTTGTTGCTCTGCTGAGAGATCTATATCCATCTCTCAGCAGATCTGAGTGCTGTTAGTCAGTTTGTAGTTTAGTTCTCTGTCTTCTCTTAGGATCCTTGGGATGGGACGGCTGTCCATCCTCCATCCGGCAAGAGTCAAGAATCTTCTCTACAAAATATGTGAGCGGAGTACTTTTCTTTTGGGAGAAGTGCTCTGGCTCGGAAATGTATATTGATCGTATGTACTGTTAGTTGCAGGGACCTGTAGCTAGGAATGTGTAAATATGCTGTACAATGTAGACAATTTATTGAAATACGTCTATTTTTGTACTTATATAATTTGTACAGTCCCCATTTTGGTGGGGGGTGAGTGTAGTGCCCTCTACTTTAGGTAGGTGCTTAGTGTGAGATTTTTGGTGTAGGTGAGGTAATTTTAGTCAGGCATGACAGGTGTTTTTATTTTGGGCAGGGGAGTGGCCCAGGGAGAGCTGGAGACTGCAGGAAGAAACACCCCTTGGTTACTCCTTCCCTTTTTTCAGAAAGTTCTGGAAAAGGGCATAGGGAGAGGAGATGAGGCTTTCTGAAGTATGTTAATACTGGTACACCACATTATGGGTGTCAGGTGCGAGCATTCCTAGATGAACAGTTTCCTGGAAAGTGGATTGGTCGTCGTGGGCCAGTTAAATGGCCCCCAAGGTCTCCCGATCTGACCCCCTTAGCCTTTTATCTTTGGGGTCATCTGAAGGCAATTGTCTATGCTGTGAAGATACGAGATATGCAGCACCTGAAACTACGGATACTGGAAGCCTGTGCTAGCATTTCTCCTGCGGTGTTGCTATCAGTGTGTGAAGAGTGGGAGAAAAGGGTTGCAGCACATTGGGCAGCACATTGAACACATTTTATAAGTGGTCAGAAACTTGTATATAACTCATGAAAGAATAAAGTTACATTAAAACCAAGCACACCATTGTTTTTCTTGTGAAATTCCCAATAAGTTTGATGTGTCACATGACCCTCTTCCTATTGAAAAAAACTAAAGTTGGATTCAAAATGGCCGACTTCAAAATGGCCACCATGGTCACCACCCATCTTGAAAGGTTTCCCCCCTCACATATACTAATGTGCCACAAACAGGAAGTTAATATCACCAACCATTCCCATTTTATTAAGGTGTATCCATATAAATGGCCCACCCTGTATATCAGGAAGTGACACTTCCTCATCCATTCCCTTTTCCAGAACCTTCTTGCATCAAAGGGGAGGAGTATCCAAGGGGTGTTCCTTCCTGCAATCTCCAGCCCTCCCTGAGCCAGATCAAAACAACCAGGCCTGCACTCATTATCAGGCCTGACTAGATTTTACCTCTCCTAACAAAAACGCACTACAAAAACACACCCATCACTATGGCGCCACACAGCCCCATAATCAAAAAGTGGGAAGGGAAAAGGGAACAAACTTGGATACGGAACTGTACAAATAATTTAAGTACAAAAATATATCTAGCAGTCTGGGCAGATCAGGCACAGCCACTCAGTCCCACTGATTATTCTGAGGGCGAGTCCCCAGCGAGGTTCCACTCGGACACCAGTATCCACCAGGGTCCCCTCCAGCATTTCCGGCAACCATGCCAGCGATGGCAATAGACGACCACCTTCCACCATCTTCCTCTCTCGCGCTGTGTCTGCTACAGGTTTCAAGGACTGAAACTCTTCCAGGGCGTGGCGCTGCCCCCACATTACCAGACAAACTGGTGCCAAAAGTCCTGATAAACAGGCTTGCAGCATGTCATGTAGCTGTAACCCTTTGTGTGAAGGATGCAACTTTGCAGGTACGCTGACACTAGCAGAACTTGTCCAGACTTGCTGACTTTGCTGGTGGTTGGTGGTAGTAACAGTAATTTGTAGTAGCCACTGTTTTACTGGAGAATCCACTTTTAACACAGTCTCTCCCTTTAACAACAAGAACAGTCCCAGGCATACTTTTCTATAAGCAGGAGTTGGAGCAAAAAGTTCAGGATACCCAGCTTTCACAGAGCGATGGGCATATTTGTAATCCAGTGGGTGATTTCCGGCCTTAGCATGGCGCAGGACATATTTGTAATCCATGGGCGCGATCGCCCGGCGTGGTTGCCACAGGTAACAGTACATGGTAACAAAGTCACTGAATTGCAGGATGATGCAAGTGTCCGCCCCAGCGCCGGTTGCAGCGACTGAGTTGGCAAAAGCAGCTATTGGCCACTGCTCCCGCTGGTTCCTATGGACAACGGCACACTTGTAAGAATTTTACTGTTAAGCAGGCAAACACACAAGTCCTTTCCCCGAGTTCAGTCCATGTTGGCAATAAAACAATTATATTTCCTGGCTCAGTTCCCTTGCGGTTGCTAGGGGCAATGACAGGCAGCCTTGCAGGTGAATCCTGGACGAGCCCCGAAATGTAGCCATGTGCCCCCTTGGGGGTGGCTGGTAGTTGTGGTCCACCGGCCCGCTGCCCTCAATCACATGATTTCCACACACCCTGAGTCTCTGAAGAGGCAGCATTTTGTTTTTGTTGTTTTATTTAGGGGTTAAACTTGCATGGGGATAGGGATAACTGTGAGATGCCCAAAGATCAAATCACGGGACCCTCTATATACACCGCCGTATATACACTCCTTCCGCCAGCACGTACACTTGCTGACCGTTACTCTACTCCTTCTTCTCTCCTGCACACTACTTGCTGTTACAGGCCTGAAAGTCAATTTATCAGACTTCCATGAAACTTCCTCTTCCACCGCAGCTAGCACATGGTGAGGTCTATTCTTACTGCTAACAGGACTTCCGGACCACCCGTTGTGGGTAAGGGTCACAGGCTCCCAGTTATGAAGCCATGGTCCCTCAATTGTGTAGCTAAGTATGTTGGTGCTAGCTGGGCACTGGATGAACTACAACTCCCAGCCCATCCATCTTCCAGGCCCCTCCGGCCTGCCTCACTGTCCAGTGGCCCTTCTTCCCCTGCCTGGCTTCTCCGACCTCTACAGACTGTCCACTGTCTTCTCCAAGTCTGCTCCAGCCTTCTCATCCAACTCCCAGGGGCTGCCACTCACCAACACCAGTGGATCCTTTAAGGAGCCTTTAATTTAGCTTCTCTGCTGCTCTCCTGGCTGCACCCAAGCCTACAGGCCTCAAGGTCACCCCCCCCCCCCCAGACTGGGGGCTCCCTCCTGGGTGAGGCCTTCACAGCACCTCTGCTACATTCTCCACTCTTCCACTCAAACTCTCCTCCCCCCTGCTGGGCAGAGCACTGTATTTAAGGAGGCCTGCCCCCTGCCAATCGAGATTGGGGATTGGTCAGGGCTCCTTAACATAAATCAGAAAGTGACACCTCCTCATCCATCCCCTTTTCCAGAACCTTCTCGCACCAAAGGGGAGGAGTATCCAAGGAGTGTTCCTTCCTGCAATCTCCAGTCCTCCCTGAGCCAGATCAAAACAATCAGGCCTCCACTCACTGTCAGGCCTGACAAGATTTTACCTCTCCTAACATAAACTCACTACAAAAACACACTCATCACTATAGGGGTGCTACATTAAGGAGTTCTGACCAATACCCAACCTGGATTGGCAGGGAGCAGGCCTCCTTAACCACTTGCCGACCGCCGATCGGCATCTGACGGCGACAAAGTGGTTCGTTATCGCAAAACGCCGTCATACGACGGCGGCTGCGATAACGCGCACTGTGAGCGCGCGCGCGCCGCCGGAGGCGCGCCCGCGCGCTCACTGTGTCCGGGGGGGTCCAGGGAGCGGGTGCGGCGGCTTCGATTGCCGCCGGCTACCCGCGATGGCCCCCCCGGAGCGAATGAGCGGGGTCCGTGTATGTAAACACGGACCTCCGCTCTGTGTGAGGGGGAAGGGAAGTGATCACAGCCTTCTCGTACATGAAGGCTGTGATAACTTCCTTTCCCCAGATAGGCAGTCCCCAAGACAGTTAGAACACGCCCAGGGAACATAGTTAACCCTTAGCGCGCCCCCTGCAGGTT
>BLSH010228224.1:474653-485355 GCA_018402905.1 Glandirana rugosa | reverse complement strand
CGTGTGAGGAGATTCGGTCACCAAGAGTTGGAGTCACGAGTTCATGGGGTTGTCCGTTACAAAACCCTTGAAGGGAGTCTATTTTATCGGGAATATTTGTGGTACAGTGCCTATAATTAAATTTCGTCAACACGTTTCATTTTGTCTTGGACTTTTGTACCGGGCAACCTCCATGAACTCCTGACGCCAACTCGTGGTAACGACGTCTGGTACATTAGAAGGTCGTCTTAGGTTGAAAGGTCCGGATATGATTATTAATTTAGATGATGTGACTTCCGAGAGAAGAGTCGTCCTTTTACAAAACTTTCGGTGGTCCTGTGGGTCTAGTGGACCCAGTACATAATACTGAGTGAAACAAACTTTTACAGGTGATCTGGGTGTCCTGGTGGCTTTCAAAACATTTTCCTGCTGAGAAGAGAGCCTTCAGTGTAGTAGATTTAATTATTAGTATAGGCCTGGAAAGTTGGATTCTGCTGGAAGATTACATGGTCTGCAGCAATGGTGCTCAACCGCAGTCCTCAAGTACCTCCAACGGGCCATGTTTTCAGGTTCTGTTTTACTTTGCACAACTGCTTTAAATTAATATCCGTGACATGGTGTTTATAAGGGCTATTTTATCTGAGGGAAGTTCCCAAAACATTGCCTGTTGGGGTACTTGAGCACTGAGGTTGAGAACCACTGGCTTAGAGGAGTGTGCTTGCTGGTAAATGCAGTGCCATAGTTGTGAAACCTTGTAGTTAAAGGATAAGTTCACCTCTCATAACATGTTGCACCCATATTCGGGGTGTAACATATGTTATGAAAGCACCAGCCCCTGCAGCCCCCCCGTGCCAGCTAGCGGCGGATCTTCTCCACCTGCTAGCTATCAGTTTTTAAAAAAAACGTGGCCGTGCGTGGCTGCGTCCACCCGGCCACATCACTCATTCACAGCACTCTGAATAGAAAACTACAAGGTCCGGCAGCTGCTGGCTTGTAGTTTTCAATGGTACTGTGAGCACTGTGGTAGTTCATTCATTCTTCCTGTCAGAATTTATCGGCTTCCTTGTATGAGGTACGCTCAAGCCTATACACTGATAGGTCTGCAGGAGACCTGCATGGCATCAACCATTTGCTGGTGCAATGCTTTCCAGGCTCTTGCAACAAAAAAAATAAATGCACTTTTTTTTTACCTGCAAAGAAATAGTTTTTCTGTAAAGGTGAACTTATCCTTTAATGCTCATTGAACTGTACTCAGTGGGAGGTGATGTGAGTGTCCCCCTGTGGTGTACAGAATTTTATACTGGTGAAAACAGTCTTCAGGGTATTAAATTGAAACAACATTTTCCCACCACGGTTCAATGGGGCCCTAGGGTTGCTCTAGAGCAGGGATATGCAATTAGCGGACCTCCAGCTGTTGCAGAACTACAAGTCCCATGAGGTATAGCAAGACTGACAGCCACAAGCATGACACCCAGAGGCATGATGCGATTTGTAGTTTTGCAACATCTGGAGGTCTGTTAATTGCATATCCCTGCTGTAGAGGTTGCTTTAGGTTTCTTAAGCAAAGAGCAATTTCCACCTCAAAGATAAGTTCCCGCTGACACCAGTGATTTGTTTAGCTACCTGTAAGAGGGGATATTCTTTTCACTGACCATAATTGCAACAAACATTCTTCCTAATTGTCGTCACACTAATGTTCAGTGAGCTGTAGATATAGCAATTTATAGCAGGAGTTCCCTGAGACCATTAGGTTATTTCAAGGGTTCCTCTGTTACAAAGGTTGAGAGAGACTGAATTAGAATACTAGTTCCAGCTTGGAAAGTGGATTCTGCTGGAGAACTACATAGTTCAACATGCCACATTGCCTAAAATCAGTGTGCATGCTGGTAGTTGTAGTACTCCTGATTTAGTACTCCCTGAATCAAATCACTGTTATAGATGATCTGAGTGTTTTCCTAATGCCTTTCAGAAATGTATCTTGATGAAAAAAGTTTGTGTGCTATTAGATTAAAACTAGTATAGGCCTGGGGAAAGCAGATTCTGCTAGAGCAGTGTTTTTCAACTCCAGTCCTCAAGGCACACCAACAGGTCATGTTTTCAGGATTTCCCTCAGATGAAACAGCTGTGGTAATTACTAAGGCAGTGAAACTGATCAAATCACCTGTGCAAACTCATGGAAATCCTGAAAACATGACCTGTAGGTGTGCCTTGAGGACTGGAGTTGAAAAACACTGTGCTAGAGGACTAGATGGCCCAGTATTGGCTTAGAGGGTGCATGCTGTTGTAGTACCTCTAATATTTAGAGCTTACTGAACCAAACTTCAGTCATATGTGAACGGAGAGTTGTCCTAGAGGTTTTTAAAACGTTTTTTCCTGGTGGTAAGGGGTCTTCAGTGTAATAGTGTAGACCTGGAAAAAGCGGATTCTGCGGGAGGACTACATCGTCCAACGTGCTGCATTGACTTCCAGTAGTGTGGCTGCTGGTAATTTTAGTACTGCACTGGTTAATGCTCATTAAACCAAACCCTGTTATAGGTTATCCTGGTGGTTTACAGAATTTTTTCCTGGTGAGAAAAGTCTTTAGTGTAATAGGTTTAATTTAGTATATGCATAGAGAAAGCTGACTCTGCTGGGAAAACTTACATAGTCCAGTATGCAGTATTGTCTTTAAAGCAGTGTGCATGTGGACAATTGTATCCCAGTACATACTATTCAGTGATCCAAACTCCTGCTAAATGTTGTTTGAGTGTCCTGGTTTAAAAAAAAAAAGTTTTAATGAGAAAAGCCCCTTTGGTTTAATGGATTTCATCAGTATAGGCCTTGTGAAAGCCAATTCTGCTGGGGGATTGTATAGTCCAATGTTCAGAGGGTGCTTGCTGGTGATTGTAGTGTCCCAGTGCTTAATACTCACTGAATCAAACGTCCTGTTACAGGTGAGTTCAGGATCATCCTAACAGGGTGGATTTGATTTAAATCACTAATAAAAAGGCTTGACTTAAATCATAATTTTCAAAGAGCAACTGTCATCTCTGTTATGCTGTTGACGGGAGCGGCAGCAGGTAAGTGGATGCCAGTTAACAGGCGCTGCCATGACAGATCTGAAATGACAGGTGCTCTTTAAATGTAAGGACTTATTCTTGCTGAGTTAGAATCTTTAATATTTGCAAACAAATGAAGGTTTCCTATTTAGAATAGTAAGCTGTCAGGTTAGTAAAACAGCGATTATCAGAACCAATTCAATCATACAGTTTGTAGTGTACATAGAGTTGAAAAACAATGAGATAAAGGAATTTTCATGAACTTTGTTTTATCTCATTGTTACTGTGAAATTGTATGAATGCATCAATGCAGTGCATGTTATCTCAGCTTAAAGAGCTTGGATTCATTGAATGAGTTTACCAAAAAAAAAGTAAATATTGCAGAATATACATAACTAAGCTCCATTTCATGCTGAATAAACTAAATTATTATTGTATCTTAAATAGAAAACTATCTTAAGAATTTTACTCCAAAGGCATTTTATTAAAATAAATTTGATAAAAATCAAAAAAATGTGATTTATATAAAAAAAAAAAATCAAATTTTGATTTTTTTTTTTTTTTTTTTAATAAAAAATATCATTGCTTTTTATCCATCCTGCATCCTAGAGCTTTTCAGAATTTAATCCTGGTGGAAAGTCTAAAATGTAGCAGATTTTATTAGTATAGGCCTGGGAAAGCTGATGCTGCTGGAGAACTACCTGCCCCCCTGTTGTGGTACCTCTGTAGTTCACACTCATTGAACTGAACTCCGTTACAGGTGGTCTGAATGTTTTCCTAGTGGCTTTCAGAATGTTACATTTATGATGGGAAAAGTGTCTTCATTGTAGTAGATAAAAATATTTTTCTACACCTGAAATATGCTGCTGAACTAATGGTCCAGCATTGTCTTAGAGAAGCATGCATGTTGGTAATTGTAACCCAGCACTTAGTACTAAGTGAACCAAATTTATTCTATGAGAGTTTCATTCTAGTGGTTTTCAGAATTTTTTCCTGATAGCTTGTTTAGTGTATTAGGTTAGGTGGTTTTGCTGGAGGACTACATGGTCCAGCATTGACATAGGCAGGCCATAGACAGTGCAAATTTCTTTCCTGAAATTTGCATGATTCCTCCAACACAGACCGTTCTCGCCGGGGGAAGACAGTGACTATTACTAGCCGCTATAACAGCCACTAGCCATAATGACAAGTAAATCTGTCAAACTGGTGGTATCAGAGTTGATTAATTGATCATCTTGGTATGTTCAGCCTGCATATAGACAGGTCGAATCGCGACAGATTCCTGCTGAACCAGCCAAGTTTCGCACAGTCTATGGCTGGCCTTGGAGTAGTGTGCATAATGTTAATTGTAGAACCCCAGTTGTGGCACTTTGTGTAGTGTGTGGTCACTGAACACAACTTTCTGTTAGAAGTGATCTGAGTGTCCTCTTAGTGGTGGTCAGCAGTTGGCATTGCCTTAGGTGGTCATCAACAGCACTTCGATTATCTCACCATACTGTTAGGTTATGGCTGGTAAATTGTAGTCTTTTAGTGGAAGTTCCTGCTAAAACTAAAATCCCTGCATCTATAGACACCCACTTTCTAACACTAACCTATCTAACCCTGTTAAGAAAAAAATCGGCATACATACCTTTTTCTGAAGCTGATCCAACCCGATCTCCAGCAGCGGAAGCTCTGTAGAGGACACGGCCGACAACAGCTGTGAAATGAATGGGAAGTGACGTCACCCATAGAGGTACTATGAGGCTTTCGTTGTCGGATGTGTCCTCTGCACCCACCTCCACAGCTAAGCTGCAGATGACAACTCGGTATGGCATCTGGTCGGATCGCCTGCAGAAAAGGTATGTATGCTGATTTTTTTCTACACAGGGTTAGATAGGTTAGTGTTAGAATATGGGTGTCTATAGACGCAGGGATTTTAGTTTAAGTACGGACGTCTACTTTAAATCCCAGTAAATGTCCCCACCTAGGTTTTTATTAATGTGTTTGATATCTTTTGAGCCTATCGTGCACAGTTAACCTAAGTTGGTGGTGGTCAACTCAGAAAGCATTGGCGGCCCCTGACATCAACCCCATGATTCACATAATACTCATATGTAATGCTACAGAAGACTCATACTGTTGATATGGGTAGAGGCTGGCAAAATGCTGCAGGAGACAGATACTGAAAACTTGCCACTTGAGACTGCCAGAGATCATGGTTGGCACAGCCCCTTTTCGAGGCACTGGCCCCACTCCCAGTACTGACTGCTACAGTACATGGGCCACTCTGCAAATACAGAGGGACCGCATTGATCCCAGCAGTCAGTACCGGGTGTGGGAAACACCTAGATGCAATAATTAAAAAGTTACCTTTAAGCCTCGTACACACGGAACGACGATCGTATACAACAGGTCGTATGAATGACTGTTGTATGCGAAATTGATTGTTCGCATGCGCGATTAGAACAGCCGACATACGACGGTCGTACACGGAGAGTTGTATGAGCAAACTAGAAAACTTGGTCGTACCAACAAGCGGTCATACGACCGTTGTATCGTGTGTACAGAGCAGTTGGTACAAGTTGTATTGTGCAAAACACGCATGCTCCGAAGTCAGGAACGGCCGGATGCTAATTACATGCACCTGAACGTTCTTTCTATGGTCGTACGATCGTGTAGTGCAGTCAGTATGCACGTTACATTCTCCAACATACGATTTGAGACGATCGTACGTACAATCGTCGTCCCGTGTGTACGAGGCTTAAGTTTCTAGCTTCATTTAGAGAACCGAAGAAGTCCGGCATGCAACAATAGCTCGAAGAAGAGTGCATACTGGTGTTTGTTGTAGCAGTAGTTTATGCTTACTAAACCTGTTTTCTGGCTTCGGGTAATCTGACGGATCCAGAGTTGCAGTTTAGTATAGACCTGCCAAAGACAATTCTGCAGGAAGACTACATAGATCATCATGAAGCATTGATTTGGAGGATGGTGCTTGGTGGTAATTGTAGTGCCTTGGCAGTTTATACTTTGAGCCCTACACATAACCATCGTTTACCTGCAGGTGAAATGCACATCAAACTCAGGTCAGCAGATTTACCTGGCTGGTACACTGTACAGTTCTGAAGCTGCCTCCATGTCATGCTTGATTTTCATCTATGTTGCAGGCAAGCAGGCCAGATTCAGCTTTTTGTATCAAATTTATGCTTTTGAGCAATGCTGTGTTCAAACACTGAAGATAACGTTAAAAACACCCCTGAATGCACACTCTTTATGCCCCACTCTAGGTGTTAGTGTTAGCAGTGGCGTCTGGTAGTTTTTTTTTTTTCTTTGGGGGCGGGTGGGAAACAATCCACCCAGTGCTCCTGCTCTAATCATGTGCTTCAACCCCCCCCCCCAATTGAAATCCATGTGTCTGGCGCCCTGCATGCAAATCAGGAGGCAGACGCATGGATAGGGGGACCCCCTATGAACGAGCCTCCGCTGACTGTTAGATTGGTAAAGCTGTAGTTACTAGAAACCTGTTTAGCCTAGCATGTCCAGCTGACAGTGGTAATTGTTGACGGCTCCTTCACATCCTGTACCTGATTTTCTACTGGAAAACCTACAGTATATCATCCAAAAACCTCTTATTTAGCTTTGTTTTCCATGGGGAAATGTCATAATTATTTTTACCAGCGTAACTTAATATCAGTACAGGATTAGATGAAAGTGAGATTTCTGGAGAAATAAAATATCCAGCATACAGATAGTTTTAGGGGCTGCTTTAAGATCTCTGGCAAATTTATTTTGAATTCGCAAGAATAAAATGTATAACATTTTACTTTTTTTGTTTAAAAGTACACTTAGAAAAAACAAAAAAAAACTGGTTGTTAAAAGAAGCACACCTGTCTTATTTAAAATAAGCATTTTCTTATTTTAACATTGCTAAAAACATAATTTTTAAGAGAGCATGTTATAGCTCCTTAGTTGTTGAACAACTGATAAGACATCTGATGTAAAAAATTGGCATGAAACAACATCCAAAACTTAGGCTGCAAGGCTTAGGAGGTATCATTATGATAGATGTGTTGTACTTCCTGTTTGTGGTACGCGCAACAAATATATGAAGTAGTCATGCTGGAATGGGGTGTTACCCAGCAGTCTTCAATTGACTCTGTGATGAGAGAACTACAGGGGCCGCCATTGTTGTGTATACTTGTTCTGAGGCAATGGCATTTATAGTGCAGCTAAAGTAAAAATATACCTTTGTTTCAGCGTTCTGATGCCTGCTCCCCGGTTCCCGGTCTTTGGCAGTCTTGACATTACACCGCACAGTGTACATTCTAAAAAGGATTGTGAACAGGCAGGTAAGTGTATTTTATTGAAGAAGAGATGTTGTTTCTCTTCTGCAATAAAGAGCCTACCTGTTCGCCTTTTTTTTCTTTCAACTATAGTCTCCCTTTAAGCCAAAGTCTCAATGAGACAGCCAGAGAAATAACATTCTCAAAAGGAAAGGTAAACCCTTAAGTTAGTATTATCTGCATTGCTTATTTGACAGAGTTGTAAGCTAATTTAGGGCTTTTGTATATAGACATATGCGTTTTGCTTCTGGCTTATGCTTGTGAAGGATCTGGAATGTGACTTTTTCCATGTGGCGGCACTAGACCAATCGCAAAACGCTGTAACACCAGAAGAATCTATAGGTATGTGTAAGCTGAAAAATAAATGACTAGTAGCTTTCACCTGTCAACAGAATGTAGCTGCATGAATGTGAAGGAAAGTATGTGTTACTTGTGAAAGGAGATTACAGTGAACCTTTACTCAAAAGCATGCTAGATGCAAAGCAGTGGTCCGTTTTAAAGAGTAACTTAACTTTTGTTAAGAAGAAAACATTTCTCTTTGGGTGATCTATGTACATTACAAGGATCTTAAAGAGGAAGTAAACCCTGATAGGTTTAACTTGCTTCCTTTGCCCCTGCAAAGTAAAAGCATAATGTGCTAGTATGCATCGCATACTAGCACTTTGTGACACCTGCAAAGGAAGCCCGCGCCGTCCCTGCTGGAGGCCGCATTCATATTCGCCCCTCTTCCTTCCTGGATCGCAGACTCCGGCTCTGTGATGGGCTGCAGTTGCGTGACGCCACTTCCGAGCATGCGCACGGGAGCTGCCAGTCACGACACTCGCTCTTGAAGACATGGCACGGGTTGGAGGCGTTTCTTCACAGTGCATGTGCCAATTACATCATCGGCTCAAAACACATTAAGTATCTCAAACGGCGCACGTTTAGGAGATATTTACAGTACCTATAGGTAAGCCTTATTCTAGGCTTACCTATAGGTACAACTTCCACAGAGAGGTTTACAACCTCCTTAACAAACTGTTGCAGATTCCTACCTTTTTTTTTTTGCTCATGTTTGTGTCTATGTGGAAAATGTATCTAAAGGGAGTGGTTTCACAATTATAAATCAGCTGCTGCACTTGCAGGGCTCTAATGAGGAAAGTTGCAGAGTCTGCATCCCTTTTAGATGTGATTTTCTATTGGGAGTATCTCACCAAAAATAACATTTTTGTTGCAGGGGATGCCTGGATATCTGACTTGTATCTTAGTGCAGACTTCTGGGAAATTCAGTGAGCCAATCACGCAAGCAGGAAATGTTTCTAGGGGGGCGTTCTGTACCCTTTCTGTGTACAGGACACCTCCAGATAGCCATATTGCATTTTACAGAGCTGCAGATTGAAAAGGAAAGGTATTTTTTAATAACCAATTACAATATGACTTGATTCGCAATTGTATATACTGTATTATTTTTGTATTTGCAATTTTTTTTCCCCATCGAAAGTGGAGTTACCTTTTTTAAATCTTTATTTCTAGTTGGGTTTAATGCACTTTGCACATTAATCGTTAATGCTGCCCCCCTCACAGGAGCAGGGCCCTCTAACCCTCTTGTTTTAAATTGTACTGTTGCTATAATGTCTCTCTTTATATTGTAAAGTGCTGCGCAAACTGTTGGCGCTATATAAATCCTGTATAATAATAATAATAATGCTGTTTGCGGTTTCACTAGATAAGCTCATTTGCTTTGTCCACCATTTTTGTTCTTTACTAGAATATAAAGGCTAGAATCAAATTAGTTATTATGCTCCTCTTTTTAAGATTGAGCATTAGTTTATCATGCATCTCAGTCTAAATTGATTTAAAGCGAAGTCGGAACACAAATCTACTGGCAACTACAGGTCCGAGAATGCACTATTTGCAGGTCGTAAAGATCAGCAGTTTCAGATCATCTTTAGTTTTTACAGGCAATGCTGTCTGTTGCTATAAGTAATAGTTCTTCCTGCATGCAAGGCAGTGTGATCCTATTAGCTTGCTTGTGCAGGATGAAGTGATCGTGTCTCTGTAAAGGGCCCCCTCGACCTCATATTCACTTTACCTGCGTTCCCTTGCTGCTTCTTGCTCTGTTGCAGCCAGTTACACTACCTGGTGCCTCTCAGTATGGTGTAGCAAGTGACTTTGCTCTTGCAGCTACTTGCTAAGCCTTAGCAATATTAAAATTTTATACTATTTTCTTGCTAATGGAAATTTGGCACTAATCATTTTTTACTTTTAGATGTAGGTTTTACAACCCTAACAAAAACTGCACTTTTTTTTTTCTTTTTAAATAAAAGCAAATCCAATATTTTCCTGCTAAAGTGTTCCCTTCCATAAATTAACCAAACTTTACTGCTGGTCCATACTTGGATTCCTCTATATCAGGGATATGCAATTAGCGGACGTCTAGCTGTTGCAAAACTACAAGTCCCATCATTCCTCTGCCTCTGGGTGTCATGCTTGTGGCTGTCAGTCTTGCTATGCCTCGTGGTACTTGTAGTTCTGCAATATCTGGAGGTCCGCTAATTGCATATCCCTGCCCTAGATAATGAAATCTAAAGAATAAGTGGTTTTGCTTTATTATCACATGATGACCTGTCCCCAGTATGTTCCTCTGCATTTTTTTTTTTTTTATGTAAACCTATCTTTATAGAGATGAAATTTCCAGAGTACGCTGATAAGACTATTACAAACATACTGCAGTAATTGGTATGCAAGCTGTATACATGATTCTTGAGAGGCAGTAAGCCAACTACTGGAGCAGGGGAATTGGGATTTCTTGATTTTAGTTATGATTGCGAAAAAAAAAAAATACATTTTTCCCCTCCGTACTTAAGCTGGGTTCTCATATCTCTGGCCGCGGTTCCCAACATGGGGTCCGGTGTGTCCCTGTTCACCTGTTTGGGTGCGTTTCAGGTCCAAATTTTGCCTGAATTCGCACCTGAACCAGACCCAAAGACGAACAAGACCCTTCTAAAATCCGGACCGTGGCCGTCCCTAGCCTGTGTAAACCGGCTCCATTGAGAGCTGGTCACTCGCCTGTCATGCGAAATAAATGCGGAGAAACCCGCATCCAATTCACCTATATGTGAACCCAGCCTTAGAAAGCAAGCACTTTTTTTTTAAATTTTATTTTTAATTTGAGAATGGAATTGATTGTGGCCACAACATTTGTCCAATAAAACAAGAATAACCAAGTACAGCTTGGTAACAAATTAGCAACACTGGGTCCATGGGTGAATTGTAAGAAGCACTTGAATGGATAGTGTTTGATCTAGTAGTTAAAAGGTAGAGGAAAATGGGGAATAATAGATTCTAGATTATTCAACATATTACGGGGGGGGGGGGGGGGGG
>BLSH010228224.1:397762-416948 GCA_018402905.1 Glandirana rugosa | reverse complement strand
ACCCCCCCCCCCCCCCCCACAAATAGAGCTTTCTTTTGGTGGTATTTGATCCCATCTGTGTCACTTCGGATCAACGCTGTAAACAAAAGAAGAGTGACAATTTTGCAAAAAAAAAAAAAAAAACTATTTATTTTTGCTAAAATACATCCCGATAAAAATCGCAGATCTCCGCCATTACTAGGAAAAAAAAACAAAAACAAAATTCATCGGTTTTGACCGATTTTATATTGTTCCTCATATTTTTGGTAAAAAAAAATCGCAATCTGATTGGTTTGCTCAAAAGTTGCTGCGTTTACTAACCATGAGAATTTCTGGCGTTTTTTACAATTTTTTTTTTTTTTTTTTTTACTAGTAATGGCGGAGATCTGCGATTTTTATCAGGACTGTGATATTGGGGTGGACAAGTCGGACATTTTTTACACTTTTTTGGAACCAATGACATTTATACAGCGAGTAGAAATGTAAATATCCACTGATTACTGTGTAAATGTCATTGGCAGGCAAAGGGTTAACCTGCAGGGGGCGATCTAGGGGTTAACTTTTGTTCCCTAGGCGTGTTCTAACTGAGGGGGCTGGGCTGCCAGGGGCATGACAGATCTAACTGATCCCAGTGACAGGGATCAGTAGAGCTTATATGCTGCCTGACAGAGTGGGGAACCGCCGTGTTTTTATCGGCTATTCCCCGTTCTGGCTCGGACGCCGGCGGACATTGAGTCTGCCCGACCCGCTGCCCTACTTTCCTGTATTCAGGGAATTTTTAAGTGCAGTAATCTCTTATAAATTATTTTAGTGCGAGGCTGTTCTGATTTATACTTCATCTCCTAAATATCGCATGGTTGCTTGCTTTTCAGTCTAATGCCAGATTTTGTATTTGCTTCCTTTTTCTTTTAGCTTTTCATTCTGTCATCTGCCTGACCTCATAACCCAATTTTCTGTGAATGTAACTGCTGCCATTCATGGCTCATATTTCAGCCAATGCGCGCTGAATCGTCCAGAATGCGAGATGTTGGGTGACCTTGTCAGCTGAACAGTAACTGCATCAAATCAAATGCTGCCACTGTTGGTATTCTGATATCTGCAGCTCCAGTTATAACCCTTTTTAACCGTGCATATTTCAGCTCAACTGTGATAGTTTTTTTTCTAAGAATTGAAGACAGAAACACCAAATTTAGTTAGTAATTAATATGAATTTATTTACACTCTTTTTCTCAGATTAATGACAGCTGGATCCCAATTATCTGTTATTTACTGGTAACTCCATCTTCAAAGCATACCCAAGAAAGTACATATAAATGTAATGTATAACTATAGGAAAACAAAAAAAAAGACATTATGCATTCTGCCAATAGCATTATGACTTTTACTGTTCTATAAAAACACTTTTTTGTGTGTTACACTGCTGGGAAGAAAAAGGGTTTCATAATCTCATCCAGCTGTGATTTCTGTAGTGCAACTAAAATTAAGTCGGATCAGGTTTCTGTGAACTGCCTTTATGATCACAAGCTAGATGCCCATAAGTCTGCATTTGGTAGTATTGCAGGTTTTTGCACATACCATTGATTCCATGCTTTTTAGTAGTACGTTCTTGGGAATCTGTTGGGCATTTCCTGCTTACTGTTCTTTAAAAAAAAAAAAAAGATCTTGTATAAGAACCTGAAGGCACACATAATTGATAATTTGTTTTGATAAAGTGTTTTAAGTATCAGTTTAATGTGTCGTCTGTTTTCATTTAGGGCCCTTTCACACGGGCATTCCATTCAGGTCCTCCTTTCCGTTGTTCAGGTGGACCTGAACAGACATTCAATGCAGCCCTATGGAGCGGCGGATATCAGCGGAGACATGTCCGCTGACACCCGCCACACTCCGATCCTGTCTGTGAAAAACAGACGGAAACCCTATTTTCCAATCCATCTGTAGAATCGGGTTGGAGCGAAACTGATGACAATGGACAGGCGGTCTGTTGTCATCCAATCCCCATAGAGCAGAGCGGGGCTCTGACAGTTCCACCTCTGCTCAGTAGAGCTGCACGATTCTGGCCAAAATGAGAATCACTGGGGGTGAATGGAGATTGCGATTTTATTACGGTTAATCAAGCAGCTCTGCTGCTCAGTGAGCGGAGACGGAGTTGCCATCCGTCGGCTCAGTGGGGATCGGCGGAGCAATTCCCACTGAGCAAAAACGGACCCTTCACACGGAAAGCCCGTGTGAAAGGGCCCTAAGTGTTTAGTTGCATTATTCTCTTATTTGCTGATGCTTGTCAAGTTTACTGGGAGCCTGGTGGTCTCTGTGCTCCGATGAATTGTGTCCGCATTGAATGCAGACTCATAGGACCGACCTCACTGGCATTTTGGGAGGTTTATAGGGATGGGAAGTGTGGCTCCACTATTTATTTATTTTTTATATTTTGTAACATTGACAGTGTGCTTATAGGGGAACTCCATGTTTTCAGAAAATAAAGGCGTGCTACAGCTATCAAGTTGCAATCTAAACTTTGTAAACCAAATTATTTATTTTAAGAAAATAAAATCATTTTGTGCAAAAAAAAAAAAAAAAAAGTTACACCCCAAAACACATTCTGCTACTCCTCCAAGTAGCACCTTTGGGCTTTCAAGGAGCACAAATTATACGCTTCTAATTTTGACTACCTATCATCATATTTGAGTCCCTAAAGTGCCAGGACAGGAGAAACACCCATATAAAATGACCGCATTTTGGAAAGCAAACACCCAAAGTTATTTTCTGAAAGGCATAGTGAGATTTTTGAAAGTTATTTTTTTGCAACAAGTTATAGGAAAATGCTGAATGAAAAGTAGAATGATTGGTGATCAGGAACATTGACTAATGTGGTGGTGTTTGGAGACAGTGACTGGCTACACTATTAGGACTCATTCACTTGAGATGGTGGGGGGGGGGGGGTCAAAGATGGAAATCATAAGAGCGGAGAGTCTGTGATTGTTAAATAAAACAGTTGGAAAACGGTGTACACTATGGGTAAAAAAAAAAATTCAAAAAATCCCGAATGTAATGATCAGTTATTGATCCACATGTCCATCTGAGCATATATACAGCATGTCACCAGTTAGATGGTTATATTTTCTGCATTGTAACTATTAAAGTGGTATTAAGCACAAAAGCAATTATTGCAGTTTACCAATTTCTAGTTGTGATGGCAACATTAGTTTTCTTTTTTTTTTCTTTTTTTTTTTTTTGCTTTCTTTTATTTTTTTTATCTGGTGATGCTGCCAGCCAGTAAGTCTGTTTTTCAAAAGAACAATCCCTCCTGCACATATAGCCGTTGCAGGGATCAGACAAACCATTTGCCACTGTCAGGGGTGCTTACAATAATCTGGTTTGATTTGTAAAAACGCTTTTCCAAAAAAGAGAACTGTTTGCTGTAATTGCATATAAAGAAATACTTTGGCTTCAATTTGTTGTTGTATCCAACTTTCCTAGTACAAAAGCTGGCCATAGATGGATACAATTTTGAATGAAAATGCTTAGGACATTTTGTATACACATTTGCAGTACATTTGACTGTCAGAAAAACTGTTTACTTTTAACATTTAATTTTGGAATGAATGGACTTTACCAAACAAAAACCACATACACCGTTAGAAAATCATCCAAGAAAAATTTTCCGTCCTGCTCCTTCAAATTTTCTTGAAACTGTGTTTGAAAACCAGTGTCGATTTGACCCCCTAATGATTAGAAAATATAAACTTAAACATTTCTTTTCTAAGACTTTGTTGGAAATTTCCAGCCATCTGTTGCCAGCTTAATATTCAACCCCCCCCCCCCCCCCCCGGCTGATGGTGCTGTCTTCCAAAGGTGCCCCCTGTTTTCATTCATCCAGAGTGGGGGGCATGTTAATACAGGTGGTGTGTTACTGGCTAGATCATAAGTTAAAGACAGAGGGGTAAATGGCCTAAAAAAATGACTAGTTCAGCCACCACATCTAATGTTTGGTAGCTGCAATATATTAAAATGTTGTCTTAGGGTTTAAAGGGGTTGTAAACATTTGGTTTTAAAAAAATAAACATGTTATACTTGCCACCTCTGTGCAAGGGTTTTGCACAGAGTGGCCCTGATCCTCCTCTTGGTCTCTCAGTGGCGTTCCTGGCTCCTCTTCTCGAGTGCCACCTCAGGGAAGTGCTATTTGGCTTTTGTGGGATTATAGTTTTGCTAAAAAATGCGGCAAAACTTGAGTTTTTAATGCAGCATTCTACAGCTAAAGCTACTGGTGTTTTTATAATATCCAGTGTGCATGAGGCCTCAAGGTTGAAAATGCAAAACACCTGCGAGTTAAACGGCAACTCAAAGTCAGTAGTTGTAGATTTCACTCACGTGAAATGCTTTGCCTTTATTGAGCTCTAATCCATATATAATTGCATAAGGTTTTTTTTTATATTTTACACCCCTTTCACACTTGTGCAAGTTGTCCTGTGATTTGGGACTACAAAGTCGCATGACAAGTCATTCCCCCATTTATTTCCAATGAGTACCATTCATATCTATACGACTTTCAAGTCGTGCCGACTTCAAAGTAGTCCCTGCATTACTTTGGTCCAACTTTTGATGCAACTTGAGGTCCATAGACTTCAATGTTAAACCCTCAGTCTCGTGCAAATCGCACCTGAATAATATAGATGTGATTTCTGTACTACTTCTGTACGACTTTGTAATATGTTTTCATTGAGACAAAGTTGGACCAAAGTCGTACTGATCCAAAATCGCTGTAACAATCAGGTCGTACAAGTGTGAAAGGGGCCTTGCATGCATTTTATGATTGTTTTCTGAGACTTTATCACATCTGTATAATAAAAAATGGATATTTTATGTAAATTTTTGTGTTTACAGAGAGTGTCTCATGTTTTCCTGGCAGCTCATTTAAAGTCCTTATTTTGTTCTGGGTAAACATTTTGCATGGATGGTGCGCCCAGGAGAAGTATTGAATAGTTTGCTTCCAGAATTTTACACATACACATTTTACCCTGTTTTTAGCTTGTTTTCTTATAGTATTTTATGAAATTCTTTTCTAGGGACCAGCTTTTCTCCACAAGAAAATTCCCATAACCACAGTGCTCTTCATAGCTCAAATTCACATTCTTCTACTCCAAGCAAGACATCTGATTCTGTAAGTTACATTTTCAGGATGCAATGTAAATTTTAAGTGATTAACAGATGTTTTACATATAGTGTATGTATAGCCTAATTTCTATTTTTGTTTTAGATAAAATGGGAAATGGGTAAAAAGCAGGGTGGATTTGATTTAAATCAAGTCAATTTAAATCACTAGTAGAAAGGTTTGATTTAAATCATAATTTTTAAAGAGCAACTGTCATCTCTGTCCCACAGCGGCTCCTCTGACCCGCTGATGGCTCACCGACAGTCCCATTCACTTTAATGTGGCGACAGCAGGTGAGTGGATGCCCACTGGAAAATTGCTGCCATAATGGATGTGAAATGACAGGTGTTCTCTAAATGTAAGAACTTATTCTTGCTGGTAGTTATAATCTTTAATATTTGCAAATAAAATGAAGGTTTCTTATTTAGAATAATAAGCTGTGGGGTTAGTAAAACAGCGATATCAGAACCAATTCAATCATACAGTTTTAGTGTACATAGATATGCAAAACAATGGGATAAAGGAATATTTCTGAACTTTGTTTTATCTCACGGTTACTGTGACATTGTGTGAATGCATCAATGCAATGCACGTTCTCAGCTTTTGTAGAGCTTGGATTCATTCAACGGGTTTACCAAAAATGTATATATTGCAGAATATACAGCCTCATGCTACTTGAGCTCCATTTCATGCTGAATAAACTAAATTATGAATATATCTTAAATAGAAAACTATCTTTAGATAGATTTTCACTCCAAAATCATTTTATTAACCACTTGCTTACTGGGCACTTAAACCCCCCTCCTGCCCACACTTTGACAATTGCGCAGTCGTGCGACACTGTACCCATATGACATTTTTATCACTTTTTTTCCCATAAATAGAGCTTTCTCTTACGTTCGCTGACAGACGCAACCCTTCATTGACAAGTGTGGTTTATGCACATCCTACTAGGAGTAGACTAGGCAAATGGAAAAAAAGCAAGCTGACCCCCTCCCAGGGGGCCGTCCTCACTCCAGAATATAAACCCCCTGCTCTGCATAGCATATCAGTTTTATCATGCCTAGTGCAAGGAGTTAGACCTGGTTCCCTGCTGGGACCTGTGGTTCCCCAGATTTTTTTCTTGTTTGGGCTTTTCAAGCTATCTGATGAAGACTGCTATCAAGTAGTCGGCTGGGGCATAGAGGATATTTGGAATCCTGAAATTTACCCAGCACGGCCGACCGATGCGAGCTACCCTTAGCCTTGGCGGGGTTCGCCGCCTCGTACCCGTTCCGTGTGGGAGGCCAGTGGGTGCCCCCGACTTGCGTCCAGTGACCGGCCTATGCTCGAGTCCAGGGGCGCTTGGCCTGCAGCATCCCTCCTCACCAGATGGGAGGAAGGTCTGCTACCGGGTGGCTACCCACTATGCCCGTCTGATTGGTGAGTGACCACCTCTCTCCCCCCTAAGGGGTTCGGAGTGGGGGGCTGGGCGTTTGGCGGACTAGGCCGGCCAGTGGAGGGTTTCTAGGGTCTAGGTCCCCCTGTTTGTTTTGGCTGTGTCGCCCTCTCCCCCCGCACCACACCCTGCGCTCAAGCCGCCATTTTGCCATAGCTGCGGCCATTTTGTGGGCTATTTTGGCCTCTAGTGGTGGACTGGCGGCCATTTTGCCGTAGTCTCGGCCTGTGTGACAGGCTTTGGCCTCTTGTGACCGCTCGGCGGCCATGTTTGATGTGCCTGTGAATGAAAACGTGCGGCTGACGCTGCTTCTTCCTCTTTCCCTCTGCGACAGCGTGGAAGGCACAGGGCGGCGTAGGCTCCTGACTGGCGGTCAAAGCACTCCTACTGGGACGCAGCGCTTGAAGGGCAATTATACACAGCAAGTATAGCTGGGCTCTCCCTGGGGTGCTGGTAGTGGTGGGTGCAGTCCTCCTGGGTGTCTCCCGGTTGCTCTGTGGGGCAGTGGTGGGGCTGCATTGTGGGGGGTGTCAGGGCCTTTTTGTCAGTGTTCCGGCGGTGCAATGGCGGTTGAACCTGCGGGTTCTTCCCAGGAGGAGGCGGTGGAAGCGTGCTGGGCCTTTGGTTCCCCTGGATCAGCTACCTTTAACCTCTCGGGGGAATTTTTCCCCGAGAGGTGCAGTGCCTAAGGGGGTGCCTAAAAAGCGTCCACCCCCCTTCCTCAGGGGAGAATTCTGAACCGGCCTCAGTGGTCACGGGACCCCCGTGGAGCTCTCAGATGGTGAACTGGAGCCCTCGGATGGTGAGGAAGACCAGGCGGCCTCGGTAACGCGCCTATGTTTGTGGGTCTTTTAAGCCACCTTGGTCCCCTAGGGCTTATCCCTATGATCAATTCTTTGACCAGCTGGTCTATAAGGAATGGCAGCGTCCGTAGAATTCCTTTTCCTTGCCCAAACGTTTCGTTGTACGCTATCCCTTTGAGGATAGTTTTGTGAAGAAGTGGGCATCCCCCGCAGTGGACGCTCCGGTGGCTCGTCTGAATAAGGCAACGACCATCCCCTTGGAGGGGTCTCCCTTTTTTTAAGGATGCGGACGGAGGCGGTATCTAAGGCACTGTTCTTGGTGGCGGGGTCAGCCATCAGACCAGCTCTGGTGTCGGCCATAGTGGCACAATCCCTTACCGAGTGTGCGACTGAGTTGCACAATGAGTTGAGCTGCGGGTGCTTGCCTGAGGCGTCACAGCGGACGGACCATCTGATACAGGGTCTTCGGTACCTGTGTGACGCAGCTTTGGACCTGCTTCCCATGCTGTCTAAGATGTCTGTTTTTTGCAGTCATTATCAGACGGGTGCTGTGGGTACGCTGTTGGTCGGGTGACCATGCGTCTAAAAAGGGCCTCACGGATTTGGCCTTTCAGGAGGGTCGGCTCTTTGGGGCACAGTTGGATGAAATCATTAAGGATTTCACCGGGGGAAAAGTACCTTTCTCCCGGAGCCCAGGCGGCGGGAATTCCGCCATAATCGGGGTCCTGCTTCTTCGGGTCACGAGGTTTTATCCTGCGCCTGGTGCAGCGGGCAAGGGCTCAAGGCCCGGCAAGTCTGCCTCGGGGTCCGGTAAACGGCCCTGGCAGCGCAAGAGCGAAAAGACGGAGGAAAAGTCCTCCTGCGCATGATGGGTTGCCCACACCCGATTCTCGGGTGGGGGTCCGACCTCTGGGGTTCGCAGACAGGTGGACTGCCCGCATTTCCGACCGGTGGGTGCAGGAAGTGGTGTCTGCAGGATACAGGATAGAGTTCAGCACTCTACCCCCAGACAGATTCTTCCCATCAAATTTGAGACACTCTCAGGGGCGTCGAGAGGCTCTCCTAGGGGCTGTTCAGACGCTTTCCGAACAAGGGGTGATTGTGCGGTACCTCCGCTTGAAAGGTTCCGCGGCTTCTATTCAAACCTCTTTGTGGTGCCCAAAAAGGGTGGGGTCAGGCCAGTTCTGGACCTAAAAGCGCTAAACCACTTTGTGAAGGCGCGAAAATTAAGGATGGAATCTGTCCGGTCGTGGCCGCCCTGCACCAAGGGGACTTCATGGCGTCGCTGGATATCAGGGACGCGTATCTCCATGTTCCCATTTGTACCCGGCACCAGCGCTTTCTGCGATTTGCGGTGGGGGATCTACATTACCAATTTGTGGCACTTCCCTTTGGTCTGTCCTCGGCTCCTCGGGTATTCACCAAGCTGTTGGCTCCGGTGCTGGCGCTATTGAGGCAGAGAGGCATTCCGGCGGTAGCATACCTCGACGACTTACTCCTGCGGGCGGAGTCTTTCGGCCCTGGAGGAGAATGTGGCTATCACCATGGCCTCGTTGAAAGATTTCGGCTGGCTGATCAACCTGCAGAAGTCAACGTTGACCCCATCATGTCGATCTGGGTCTGATTGTGGACACGGAGCAGGCGAAGGTGTTCTTGCCTCCGGCCAAGTTACTAACACTGCAAACAGCGGTGCGAACCCTGCTGTCACGCCAGTGGTCCTCCTTACGGTTCTGTATGCGTGTGTTGGGGCTCATGGTCTCAGCCTTCGAGGCGATACCTTATGCCCAGAGTCACACTCTGCTCCTACAGCGAACGATTCTGTCACGGTGGGACAAGTCTCCGCTGTCCCTGGACCAGCTGATGAGATTAGATCATCAGACCAGAGGATCGTTGACCTGGTGGCTTCGTGCCCCGGCTCAAACGTAGGGGAAGTCTTTCCTCTCCCTGAATTGGTCGATAGGCTGGCGTCCGTCGTGACTATCGGGCTGGGGGTCCTGGGGCAACTGTCTGCTGAGGGCCGTTGGTCGACGTAGGAATCCAGCCTGCCAATAAATGTGCTGGAGTTGAGGGCGATCAGGCTCTGCCTCTTCCACTGGACGGTAAGGCTGCGTGGCCTCCCGGTTCGGGTTCAATCGGACAACGCCACGGCGTACGTGAACCATCAGGGTGGAACGAGGAGCTCGGCAGCGGCTGTGGAAGCGGCCCACATTCTGAGGTGGGCAGAACTTCACGTGCCGGCAATCTCCGCCATTTACATTCTGGGCGTAGAAAATTGGCAGGCGGGATGTCTGTTGCCACACGCTGGATCAGGGGGAATGGTCCCTACATCCAGAGGTGTTCCGCCAGATTTGCCACAAGTGGGGCACGCCAGACGTGGACCTCATGGTGTCCAGGTTTAATCACAAGGTGCAGACCTTCGTGTGCAGAACAAGGGACCCGTTGGCGGCCACCACGGACGCGTTGGTAGCTCCTTGGGGTCGTTATCGGCTCCTGTACTTCTTCCCTACCATCAAGCTTCTTCCGCGGCTACTGCGCAGGATAGAAGCGGAGGGGATTCTGACTATCCTGGTAGCTCCTGATTGGCCTTGGCGCACTTGGTACGCCAACGTGGTGCGGATGGTGACAGATGTTCCCTGGCGTCTTCCGCTGCGCGAAGAACTGTGGTCACAGGGACCCATCCTGCACCCTGCTTTACCCTCGCTGGCTTTGACGGCTTGGCTATTGAGTCCCAGGTGTTGAGGGATTGGGGTGACTGACTCCTTGATCCCTACCATGCTTAAGGCGCACAAGTGTACTTCGTGCAAGATTTATTGCACCTGGAAGGCCTATATTGCCTGGTGTGAGGCGGGGGGTTGGAACCCTCGCTCTTACGTTGTGTCCCGGGTACTGGCCTTTTTGCAGCAGTGCCTGGATAACAAATTGGCATTAAGTACTCTCAAGGGTCAGATTTCGGCTCTGGCAATTCTCTTTCAACGATCTTTGGCGTCACATTTGTTGATACGTACATTTGTACGGAGTATGCTATGTGGCTCCTCAGATACGGTCGCCTTTGGCGCCGTGGGATTTGAATTTGGTACTTTCTGTTCTGCAGAAACCACCATATGAGAAGATCAGGGTTATTCCCCTACAATTGCTGTCGCAATAAGTGGCTTTCTTAGTGGCCATTACATCCGCTAGGCGGGTGTCTGATATGGCAGCGTTGTCCTGTAAGTCTCCCTACTTGGTCCTTCATAGGACAAGGAGGTCTTGCAACCTTCCCCTTTGTTTCTACCGAAGGTGGTCTCCTCTTTTCACATTAATGAGGATATCGTTCTCCCTTCATTATGTCTGCACCCGTCGCATCCCAAGGAATTTGAGTTGCATTCTTTGGATGTCGTAAGGGCTTTACGGGTGTATTTGGCGGCTACAGCTTCCTTTCGGAAGTCTGATTCGTTGTTTGTGCTGACAGAAGGACCGTGCAAAGGGTTGGCGGCCTCGTCGGCTACTGTTTCACGTTGGATCAGACAGACCGTGACCCATGCGTATACCGTTCGGGGCAAAGTCCCCCACCTTTTCCTGTCACGGCTCATTCCACCAGGGCTGTTAGTACTTACTGGGCTTTCAGACACCAGGCTTCGGTGTCCCAGGTGTGCAAGGCAGCTACTTGGGCCTCGGTGCACACGTTTGCCAAGTTTTACAAAGTTGATGTGTCAGCATCTGCGGGTGCTGCTGCGGGCACTGATACCCTGCACTGATGGGCGGGCACTGATGGGCGGGCACTGATGGGCAAAGGTAGGTGGCTCTGGTGGGTTCTGACAGGGGTCACTGGTGTGCACAGACGAGCCATTCGTGGCTCTCTGTGCGAGGGGCCGACGTCCCTCTGACAGAAAAAAATACCGATCAATGGCTTCTGTTTACATCACGTGATCAGCTGTCATTGACTAACAGCTGATTACGTAGTAAGGGGGCGGGACCGCCCCCTTACTCCGGTCTGTGATTAGCTGAGTCCCATGGCACGCGGCCAGCAGGGGGCGCGCAGCGGCTCGTGCGTGGGAGGATGTCCATGGACGTCCACCCGGAAATTGAGATCCGCGCTGGAGCCATCTTTTGGCAATAGCGCGGGTCTTAAGGAGTTAAGCTAAATTCAATAAAAAAAAAAAAATTTGATTTCAAATCAAAACCGATTTAAATAAAAAAAAATGTATTTTTATCCACCCTGGTAAAGCCCCTGTGAGTTTGTGCTGTGTTTTTGCTTTTTTGATGTCTGTTTCCTTTTGGGAAGCTGTGCCTTCGCTTCCTGTGTCAGAGCTGCAACAGGAAGTGAGGGAATCTTTTCTAAATGACTAAAACCCTCTTTCTCCTACGTTCACTGACAGACGCAGCTCTTCATTACATGTGGGTTTATGCTTGTCCAACTAGGAGTTAACTAGGCAGGGAAAAGAAACAACTGGCCCCTCCCATGGGGCCGTCCTCTCTTCCCAGATAAACCCCCTCTATGGAATAGCTCACCAGTCTAAATGCCTAGTTTGCACATAAACCCTCCCACATAAACCCTCTCCATAGCCTAGCTCATCAGTTTCAATGCCTAGTTTGCAAGGAGTTTACCTGGCTTCCCTTTAGGGGAATTGCAGTCCGGTTTGTGACCATTTTTTCTTTATTCTTTCTTTACTTTTATTTTATTTGACTTCTATCAAGCATTGATCTGCTATCAAGAAACTGACCGGGGCATAGAGAGTCCATGGGCTCTGTACTCTCCCTGGCCTGGCCGACCGATGCGAGCCAGTCCCAACGTATGGGGACCCGCCGCATTGTGCCCGTTCCGTGTGGGTGGCTGGGAGTGATCCCCACTTATGCCCAGCCCCGGATGCGATTCGGTTAGGGCGATTTTCTGGCCTGCAGCATACCGTCCAGGCAGGGGTGGAAGGTCTGCGATTGGGTGGCTACCCACGGCGGTCGTCCGGAGTGGTGAGTGAGAGTTCCTACCCCCCCCCTTTTCAGGGGGCGGAAGGGGGACCTACGACCCTTAAAAAAAAAAAAAAATTCTGGGTAGCCTCCGGTAAGGGCGCGTGGAGCCCCTTTCTCCTATCGTTCACTGACAGACGCAGCTCTCCATTACGTGTGGGGTTTATGCTGGTCTCACTAGGAGTTAACTAGGCAGGGAAAAGAAGCAGCTGGCCCCTCCCATGGGGCCGTCCTCTCTTCCCAGATAAACCCCCTCTATGGAATAGCTCACCAGTCTAAATGCCTAGTTTGCAAGGAGTTGACCTGGCTTCCCTTTAGGGGAATTGCGGTCCTGTTTTGTGACCATTTCTTTTTATTTTTATTTTATTTCCTTATCTTCCATCAATTGATCTACTATCAAGAAGCCGGTCAGGGCATGAAGAGACCATGGGCTCTGTACTTTCCCCGACCTGGCCGACTGTTGCGAGCCTGCATAGTGCCCGTTCCGTGCGGGTGCCCTGGGGTGATCCCCACCTGCGCCCAGCCCGGATGCGATTCGGTAGGGCGAATTGTGGCCTGCAGCGTGCCGTCCAGGCAGGGACGGAAAATCTGCGACTGGGTGGCTACCCACGGCGCTCGCGGAGAGGTGAGTGAGAGTTCCGGGCGCCCCCCCCCCTTTTCAGGGGTAGCCTCCAGCAGGGGCGCGTGGAGCTCCTGCCCCCCCTTTTCACACCCCCCCTCTACCCCCGAACCGCACCCTGTCCGCCAGCACCGTCTTTTTTTCGTTTCGCTGCCATTTTGCGGCGATCCGCCGCCATTTTGCTGTAGCCGCAGACATTTCTGGCCTATGGGGCTTTCCCTCTAGCTCTCAGAGCGGCCATTTGCGGTACTGCAAGCCCCTGTACAGGGGATTTCTGCCTCTAGTGTCTAACGGCGGCCATTTTGACCACATGTTTTTGCAATAACGTGCATACAGCGTTTCCCTTTCTCTGTGGAGCGGTGGTGATCGGACGGCGCGGCTCTCTGACAGTCCTCTGGGTTTCCTGGCAGCACTAAAACAGCAAGTAACAGCTGGGCTCCCCTGTGGGTGCTGGTGGCGTATGCAGTCCTCCTGGGTACCCTGGTGCACTGTGGGGCGGTGGTGTGCGGCAGTGTGGCGGTGCCTCATCCTCTGTAGTACCACGGGTGTCACTGAGAGGGGTCTGGGGGCAATAGGCAATGGCAGATTACACTGCTGGACCTGCCGAGGAGGCATCAGTGGCGGCGCAATCTGCGCAAGGGGATTTTTTGGACCAGCTACGGGCGGTCTTTAGTGAATTTCTCCCCCAGACGGAGGTCGCCCAACAGGCCTCCAAGAAGTGCCCCCCCCCCCTTATTCATCGGGGGAGGATTCGGAAATAGCCTCTGGGGTCTCAGGGACCCCAGTGGACCTATCTGATGGGGAACTGGGCCCATAGGACGGTGAGGAGGATCAAGGGGCGGCGGCTGCGCGCGAAAAAGCGTTGGTCGCCGACATGATCACTGGAATTCGCACTACACTGCGACTGAGCCAGGATGCTGAGTCGCAGACTTCTGCGTATGTGTGTGGGTCCTCTAGGGCCCCCAAGGTTTACCCCTACATTACATTTTTTGATTGTTTCCTTTATCTTGAATGGCAATGTCCACAGCTTTCCATTTCGCTGTCAAAACGTTTCGCTGCTCACTATCCCTTTGAGGAAAGCTTTTTGAAAAAATGGGAATGGCCTGTGGTGGACCCACCGATAGCCCGCCTTAGTAAGGCGAGGACTATCCCTCTGGAGGGGTCTCCTTCTTTCAAGGACCCCGCGGATAGGAAAACAGTGGCGCTTTTAAGGTTGCTCTTCCTGGTGGCAGGTTCTGCTGTGCGGCCAGCCCTGGCGTCCGCCATGGCGGCTCAACATCTGTCTGAGCGTATGGAGGAGCTCAAGTCCGATCTGGAATGCGGCCGCCTGATGGATGCTCTGCAGATTGCTGAGTTCTTGCTCCAAGGGTTCAAGTACCTTTGTGATGCGGCAGTTGATTTACTGCCTATGTTGTGCAAGATAGCGATTTTTGCTGTTATCCTCAGAAGGATACTCTGGTTGCGTTCTTGGTCTGGCGACCATGCTTCCAAAAATTGTCTTGCTGACCTCCCCTTTCAGGGTGTTCGTCTATTTGGTCCACGTTTGGATGAGATCATAAAAGATTTTACGGGAGGTAAGAGTACCTTTCTTCCGGAGCCCCGGAGGCGCGAGTTTCGCCGTAGACAGGGGCCCCCTCCCTCGGGGCAGAAAAGGTTTTTTTGTGCCCCGAGCGCTACAGGTAAAAGGACCCGTCCCGGTAAGGTCGCTGCTGGGGCCGGTAAGCGGCAGTGGCAGCGTAAAACCGAAAAGGCGGAAGACAAGCCTTCCTCAGCCTGATGGGTTGCCCCCACCCGGGTTTCGGATGGGGGGATGTCTTCTGGGGTTTGCAGAACGGTGGCTGGCTACATTCCTGATCGTTGGGTCCAGGAAGTGGTGTCCGCCGGGTACAGGATAGAGTTCAGCACTCTACCCCCAGACAGGTTCTTCCCATCAAACTTAGGACTCCCGCAGGATCGCCGGGAGGCCCTTTTATGGGCTGTTCAAGCACTTTCAGACCAGGGGGTAATAGTGCCAGTACCTCCCAGAAGAGAGGTTTCTACTCGAATCTGTGGTCCCCAAAAAAAGGGGGGGGGGAGGTTCGGCCAGTGCTGGACCTAAAGGCCCTGAACCGGTATGTCAGAGCGCGGAAGTTCAGGATGGAATCTATCCGCTCGGTTGTGGCCGCCCTCCATCAGGGGGAGTTTCTGGCGTCCCTGGACATCAGGGATGCGTACCTCCATGTACCCATTTGTCCACGGCATCAGCGCTTCCTGTGCTTCGCAGTGGGAGACCTTCATTTTCAATTCGTGGCACTCCCTTTCGGTCTGGCCTCAGCACCCCGAGTTTTCACAAAACTGCTAGCCCCGGTGTTAGCGTTGCTGTGACATAGGGGCATTGCGGTGGTAGCCTACCTAGACGATCTGCTCCTGCGATCCGCCTCGGCTCTGGAGGAAAATGTGAGGATCACAATGACCTCGCTGCAGGATTTCGGCTGGTTACTCAACCTGCAGAAGTCGTCGGTATCGCCAACCAATCACCTGGAGTACCTGGGTCTGATATTGGACACGGCGCAGGCGAAGGTGTTTCTCCCCCCGGCCAAGCTGCTGTCTCTGCAGTCGGCAGTGCGAACCCTTCTGTCGCACCGTCGGTCCTCATTACGATTCTGTATGCTGGTGCTGGGGCTCATGGTCTCGTCTTTCGAGGCGATACCATTTGCCCAGAGTCACACTCGTCTCCTTCAGCGAGCAATTCTGGCTCGGTGGGACAGGTCGCCTCGGTCCTTGGACCTTCTGATTCGCCTGAGCTCACAGACAAGGGCGTCTCTGACCTGGTGGCTTCGGGACTCGGCCCTGACTCAGAAGTCATTTCTGCCCCTCCAGTGGGTGATCATCACCAAGGATGCCAGTCTTTCAGGCTGGGGAGGGGTCCTGGGACAGCTGTCTGCCCAGGGCTGTTGGTCGGCACAGGAGGCTCGCCTCCCCATCAATGTACTGGAACTGAGGGCAATCAGATTGTGCCTGTCTCACTGGACAGTGAGATTTCAGGACCGTCCGGTCCAAATTCAGTCGCACAATGCCACAGCAGTGGCGTATGTGAACCATCAGGGCGGCACGAGAAGTCCAGCAGCGGCGGTGGAGGCAGTTCTGATACTGCGTTGGGGCGGGACGTCACGTTCCGGCAATCTCCGCCATTTACATTCCAGGTGTGGAGAACTGGCAGGCGGATTTTCTCAGTCGCCAGACATTGGACCAGGGAGAGTGGTCCCTCCACCCGGAGGTGTTCAATCAGATTTGCCGCAGATGGGGGACGCCGGACGTGGATCTCATGGCGTCCCGGTTCAATCACAAGGTGGAGACCTTTGTGTCCAGAACGAAGGATCCGTTGGCAGTGGCCACGGACGCTCTGGTGGCCCCCTGGGGCCGTTATCAACTTCTGTATGCCTTCCCTCCGATAAAACTACTACCGCGACTGATCCGCAGGATAGTGGCGCAGGGAATACCAATAATCCTGGTGGCTCCGGATTGGCCTCGGCGCCCTTGGTACGCCGACGTCGTGCAAATGGTGGCAGACGCTCCCTGGCGGCTTCCGCTGAGAAACGATCTTCTGTCTCAGGGGCCCATCTTGCACCCTGCTTTACCCTCGCTGGCTTTGACGGCTTGGCTATTGAGTCCCAGGTGCTAAGAGACAGGGGAGTCGCTGACTCTGTGATTCCTACATTGTTGAAGGCTCACAAGTGTACTTCCGCAAGATTTACCACCGCACCTGGAAGGCTTATATAGCTTGGTGCGAGGCGGAGGGTCATAACCCTCGCTCTTATTTGGTATCCAGGGTCTTGACTTTTTTGCAGCAGGGCCTGAACAAACTACCGGCTTTGAGTACTCTTAAGGGCCAGATATCGGCTCTGGCAGTTCTTTTCCAGAGGCCTTTGGCTTCGCACTCGTTGATTCGTACCTCTTGTTCAAGGTGTACAATGTGTGGCGCCTCGGGTGAAGGTTCCGTTGGCTCCGTGGGATCTGAATTTGGTGCTTTCTGTACTTCAGAAACCGCCTTATGAGAAAATTAGGGAGATTTCCTTACAACTGCTTTCGCAGAAGGTGGCTTTTTTAGTAGCCATCACCTCCGCCAGACGGGTGTCGGAATTAGCAGCACTCTCGTGCAAGTCTCCCTACCTAGTCCTGCATAAGGACAAGGCGGTCTTGCGACCCTTGCCTTCGTTTCTTCCTAAAGTGGTATCTTCCTTTCACATTAATGAAGATATTGTTCTTCCTTCATTGTGCCCTCATCCATTGCACCCAAAAGAAATTGAGTTACATGCCTTGGACGTAGTGAGGGCCTTAAGGGTGTATTTATCTGCTACAGCTTCTTTTCGGAAAGCTGACGCTCTGTTTGTGTTGCTTGAGAGTCTGCGCAAAGGTTTGGCAGCCTCTTCGGCTACGATTTCTCGTTGGATCAGACAGACCGTGACCTATGCATATTGTGTTCGGCTTCCCCCTTTTCCGGTCACGGCTCATTCTACCCGGGCTGTTAACACTTCCTGGACTTTTAGACACCAGGCCTCGGTGTCGCAGGTGTGTAAGGCGGCCACTTGGGCCTCGGTTCACACTTTCTCTAAGTTTTATAAAGTTGATGTGCTTGCATCTTCGGATGCTGCTTTTGGCCACAAAGTTTTGCAGGCGGCAGTGTAGGCGCGTCTGGCACCACCTTAGAGGTTCTGTTGGGTACTGTTGTTAGCGTTTACCCACCCCTCTTTTTGACACAGCTTGGGGACATCCCCACACGTAATGGAGAGCTGCGTCTGTCAGTGAACGATAGGAGAAAAAGGGATTTTATTAAAACTTGCCGTAAAATCCTTTTCTCCGAGTTCACTGACAGACGCAGCACCCATCCCTCTGTGCTCTGTTCTTGTACGGCTTGTGTACGAACTGATGAGCTATGCTATGGAAGGGGTTTATGTGAGACAAGCATAAACCCCACACAGAATGGAGAGCTGTGTCTCAGTGAACTTGGAGAAAAGGATTTTACGGTAAGTTTTAATAAAATCCCTTTTTTCAGCTTTTACCAGCCTTATATTACCACCGTTTTTTCCCGTTTTTAAAGGGCCAGCATTTTTTATTTTTTTTTTTAGTTCTTTTTTCAGTTTGTCTAAAACATCCAAAAATGTTGGGGTTGGCGTTTTTGGGCGTTTTTAAGTGTTTGAACGTTTTTACGGCTGAAAACAGTCCAAAAAACCCTTAGCTCTTGGGTTTTTTTTACAGCTCAAAATCGTCACTGCTAAAAACAGTTGAGAACAGCCTGTGTGTGCATGAACATATAGGATAATATGATGAAGGGTTTGACTGTAGAAAAAAACATCTGCAGCTGAACACAGCTGCTGAAAAACAGTCAAAAAAGTCCTGTGTGCATGAGGCCTAAAGCAGAAGTATGGATTGCACAAGCTCTGACAAAATGACAGAATGAAATTTGAGTCTGTACTTTTAATATGACACCTAGTTCTGGATAACGTGATTGAGTTTTGCATACCTTTTATTCTTTGCAGGCTTATGATCCAGCAGATGACTGGTCTGAGCATATCAGTTCCTCAGGCAAAAAATACTATTATAACTGCAGAACAGAAGTGTCCCAGTGGGAGAAACCGAAAGAGTGGCTGGAAAGGTCTGTATTTATCAGATAATCTATACCTTCACATTGCTATTGCTTCTGTTGTATCCTGTTTAACCACTTAAGGACCGGAAGGATTTCCAGCTTTAGGACCGGAGCCCTTTTTGCGATTCGGCGCTGCGTCGCTTTAACTGACAATTGTACCGTCGTGCGACGTTGTCGTGCGACGTTGTACCCAAACGAAATTGGCGTCCTTTTTTTCCCACAAATAGAGCTTTCTTTTGGTGGTATTTGATCACCTCTGCGTCATTTCTGATCACCGCTATAAACAAAAGAAGAGCGACAATTTTGCAAAAAAACCCAAATTTCTTACTTTTTGCTAAAATACAAATCCAAAAAAAAAAATATAAAAAAACATTTTTTTTCACCGTTTTTGGCCGATTTATATTCTTCATCATATTTGCGATAAAAAAAATCGCAATCGGCGTTTATTGATTGGTTTGCGCAAAAGTGGCCGCGTTTACGGATGATGAGAATTCATTTTTGGGGTTTTTATTTTTTTTTTATTTTTTACTAAAAATGGCGGCGATCTGCGATTTTTAGCGGTACTGCGATATTTCAGCGGACATGTCGGACCATTTTGACACTTTTTTGGGACCATTGGCATTTATACAGCGATCAG
>BLSH010228224.1:375017-391944 GCA_018402905.1 Glandirana rugosa | reverse complement strand
TCATTTCGAGAGGAGTTTCCCAATCGCGTGGCGTTTCGGGAATCCGTTTCATTTTCTTGAACCACCGGATGTGGTGAGAAACTTGTGGCGGACGAGTTTATTACCCAGTATTCCCATTCGGGATCCGCCAGATTCACCCGGTGTTTGTATTCGCCTGAGTACGCTGAGGGGGCGACCTAGTTCTGCGTACCTGAACGCCTATAGTCACTAGTCACGGAGGTGATAGTGGAATAGTGCGTTTCTGTCTCAAAGAACTGAGAGGAGTACGAGACTCCCACCAAGTGGGTGAACCACCCTCAGAGCATGAGGAGAGTCAAGAAACTCTGTCTTTGCGTGATAAGGTGATAGTGGAGGCACTGATCACTGATATCCGCAAGTCCATGCGTCTTGATCCAGCGGGGGAGTCGCATGAGTCCGCTTATGTTTGTGGCCCACTTAGACCGCCTAGGGCTTACCCTTATGACCCATTATTTGAGCAGGCGGTGTTCAAAGAGTGGTGTAGGCCACCAAGTTCTTTTACTTTGCCTAAGGGCTTTGCGGTGCGCTAACCCTTTGAGGAGAGCTTTACTAAGAGATGGGCCTCTCCAGTGGTGGACCCCGCCGTGGCGCGGGTAAATAAAGCAACCACCATTCCCTTGGAGGGGTCGCCTTCTTTTAAGGAAGCGGCCGATCGCCGCACGGAGACAGTGTCCAAAGCACTGTTCTTGTTGGCTGGCTCAGCCATGCGGCCGGCACTAGCAACTGCAATGGCAGCACAGTCGCTGCGGGTGCAGGCTACTGCTCTATGCACTAATTTGACTTGTGATTGTGCACAGGCTGAGGTACAGCGGGCGCAACATTTGGAGGAGGGGCTCCGCTACATATGTCAAGCTGCTTTGGACCTTCTGCCTATATTGTCAAAAATGTCTGTTTTTTCAATCGTTATCAGACGGGTGCTATGGCTCCGATCTTGGTCGGGCGATCAGGCTTCAAAGAAAGCACTGGCGGACCTTCCCTTTCAGGGAGAGCGTCTGTTTGGCCCACGGTTGGATGAAATCATTAAGGATTTCACGGGAGGTAAAAGTACTTTTCTCCCGGAGCCTAGACGGCGTGAGCTTCGGCGCAGACAGGGCCCTGTCGCGTCAAGTCAGAAGAAGTTTTTTCGGGCATCCGGCTCAGCAGGGAAAGGCTGCAAGACCGGAAAGGCTTTCGCAGGTCACAGTAAAAGGCCCTGGCAGAATAAGTCCGAAAAAGCGAAGGATAAATCCGCCTCCGCATGATGGGTTGCCCCCACCCACTTCATGGGTGGGGGGCCGGTTACTGGGGTTCGCAGACAGGTGGGCAGCCCGCATCACCGATCGGTGGGTCCTGGAGGTGGTGTCTTCCGGGTACAGGATAGAATTCAGCTCTCTGCCCCCAGAAAGATTCTTCCCCTCAAACCTGAGGCTCACGCAGGAACGCCACCAGGCGCTTCTAGGTGCTGTCCGAGCTCTCGCCAAACGGGGTGATCATACCGGTTCCCAGGATGGAGAGATTTCACAGGTTTTATTCAAACCTTTTTGTGGTACCCAAAAAGGGCGGGGTCAGACCAGTGTTGGATCTAAGGGCGTTGAATCTCTTCGTGGAAACGAAGAGATTCAGGATGGAATCCATCCGCTCGGTCGTGGTCGCCCTACGCCAAGGGGAATTTCTGTCATCCTTGGATATCAAGGACGCATATCTCCACATTCCGATTTGTCTCAGTCATCAGCGTTTTCTGCGTTTCGCAGTGGGAGATCTGCATTACCAGTTTGTGGCACTTCCCTTCGGGTTGGCCTCATCTCCCCGGGTGTTCACCAAGGTGGTGGCCCCGATGTTGGCGCTGCTGAGACAGAGAGGTATCGCGGTGGTAGCGTATCTCGACGATTTACTGCTGAGGGCAGTGTCGGCTACAGCTCTGGAGGAGAACGTGGCAATCACGGTAGCCACGTTGGAGGAGTTCGGTTGGCTGATCAACCTACAAAAGTCATCATTGACTCCGACTTGCAGGCTGGAGTACCTAGGTCTGATTCTGGACACGGTACAAGCAAGGGTGTTTCTAACACCAGGCAAGCTACTGACTCTTCAGACAGCAGTGCGAGCCCTGTTGTCACGCCAGTGGTTCTCCTTACGGTTCTGTATGCGAGTATTGGGTCTCATGGTGTCGACGTTCGAAGCGGTGCCTTATGCCCAGAGTCATATCCGACTCCTACAGAGGACAATTCTGTCTCAGTGGGACAAGTCTCCCCTATCCCTAGACAGACGGATCAGGTTGGATCAGCAGGCTCGAGGGTCTCTGATTTGGTGGATTCGGGCTCCGGCCATAAGGTTGGGGAAGAGTTTTCCTCCCCTCAATTGGTCGATAGTGACATCGGATGCCAGCCTGTCAGGGTGGGGAGGAGTCCTGGGACAATCCTCCGTCCAGGGTCATTGGTCAGTACGGGAAGCTCGTCTTCAGATAAATGTACTGGAACTGAGAGCGACCAGGCTTTGCCTGTCTCATTGGACAGAAAGGCTGCAAGGCCGCCCTGTTCGGGTCCAGTCGGACAATGCCACAGCGGTGGCGTATGTGAACCATCAGGGCGGAACAAGAAGCGCAGCCGCAGAGGCAGCTCTGATCCTTCGGTGGGCAGAGCGTCACGTGCCAGCTCTCTCTGCAATCTACATCCCGGGCGTGGAAAATTGGCAGGCGGATTTTCTCAGCCGCCAGACTCTGGATCAGGGGGAGTAGTCCCTACATCCAGAGGTGTTCCACCAGATTTGCTTCAAATGGGGCACCCCAGAAGTGGATCTGATGGCTTCCAGGTACAATCACAAGGTACAGGCCTTTGTGTGCAGAACAAGGGATCCGTTGGCGGTTGCCTCGGATGCACTGGTAACGCCCTGGGGTCGGTATCAGCTACTGTACATCTTTCCTCCTCTGAAGATTCTACCGCACGTTTTGTGCAGGATAGAAGCAGAGGGAATCCTGACAATCCTGGTAGCTCCGGATTGGCCGCGGCGTCCGTGGTACGCCGATGTAGTACGGATGGTGACAGATGTTCCATGGCGTCTTCCACTACGCGAAGACCTGCTGTCTCAGGGGCCCATCTTGCACCCTGCTTTACCCTCGCTAGCTTTGACGGCTTGGCTATTGAGGCCCAGGTATTGAGGGATAGGGGTGTCTCGGACTCCGTAATCCCTACTATGGTGAAAGCACGTAAGAGCACCTCACGTAAGATCTATCATAGGACCTGGAAGGCCTATATTACCTGGTGCGAGGCGGGAGGATGGAATCCCCGCTCTTATAGAGTATCCAGAGTGCTGTCTTTTTTGCAGCAAGGACTGGACAAGAACCTGGCGTTAAGTACGCTTAAAGGGCAGATTTCGGCCCTGGCGGTTCTTTTTCAACGACCATTGGCGTCTCACTCATTGATCCGTACATTTGTACAGGGAGTACGTCATGTCGCCCCCCCCCCGGATACGGTCGCCCTTGGCACCGTGGGATTTGAATTTGGTGCTGTCTGTGTTACAGAAACCGCCATATGAAAAGATTAGGGATATTCCCTTACGCTTATTGTCGCAGAAGGTGGCTTTTCTGGTGGCTATCACATCCGCCAGGCGGGTGTCAGAGCTGGCAGCTTTGTCCTGCAGGTCACCCTACTTGCTCCTCCATAAGGACAAGGCAGTTCTGCGGCCTTCACCTTCATTTCTTCCGAAGGTGGTTTCTTCTTTTCATTTAAATGAGGATATTGTTCTTCCCTCATTATGTCCGCACCTGTCGCATCCTAAAGAGGTCGAGCTGCATTCTTTGGATGTGGTGAGGGCTTTGCAGGTATATTTAAGTTCTACAGCTTCTTTTAGGAAGTCTGATGCTTTATTTTTGCTGACAGAAGGGTCGCGCAAAGCTTTGGCGGCTTCGTCAGCTACCGTATCACGTTGGATACGGAGGACCGTGACTCATGCATATGAGATTCGGGGTAAGGTTCCCCCGTTTCCAGTCACGGCTCATTCCACCAGGGCAGTTAGTACGTCCTGGGCGTTTAGACACCAAGCTTCGGTGTCCCAGGTGTGCAAGGCAGCTACTTGGGCCTCAGTGCACACGTTTACTAAGTTTTACAAAGTTGATGTTTTAGCATCCTCGGATGCTGCTTTTGGCCGCAAAGTATTACGAGCGGCAGTTTAGGCGCGGTTAGCGCCGCCTGAGAGGGCGTCTTTCTGTTGGGTACATTTGTTATGGTTTTTGCCCACCCCTCTTGATTGGCACAGCTTTGGGACGTCCCCATGTGTCATAAGAAGGCTGCGTCTGTCAGTGAACGGAAGAGAAAAATTGATTTTTTGTATAACTTACCGTAAAATCCATTTCTCTGAGTTCACTGACAGACGCAGCACCCACCCCTCTGCGTTGGTTTTGTACAGCTTGTTACGAACTGATGTGCTATGCAGAGCAGGGGGATTATATGCTGAGGTGAGGACGGCCCCCTGGGAGGGGCCAACCTACGCTTTTGTTTGTTTTTGCCTAGTCTACTCCTAGTAGGATGAGCATAACCCCATGTGTCCTAAGAAGGCTGCGTCCGTCAGTGAACTCAGAGAAAAGGATTTTACGGTAAGTTATACAAAAATTCCATTTTTCTTTACTACTACAACTAACACTTGTATCGAGACCTTGGCTAATAGTTTCTACATCGATCACCCCTGATCTTGGGAATCCTATCCAGACCCTGCAGCAGCAGTGAGCAATGTTTGCTTCAGGGCACTGGACATGTGTTCGGTGCTCACCTTGGCTTGTGGTGCAGCAAGTGTAGTTGCCAACATTCCTATGACACCCCGACGCTGAAGACCCCATTGGACTTGTGCCCACTGTGATGGGGTATGTTGTTGGGTTCTTTCTGGGAACCTGTAGTGTCGATGAAATAAGACCGGGTATTTATGGCATAGTCCTGTTTTTACATGTGGGGGTGTTATTTACTCACTGTATTTTTCCCCGCTTTAAAAGTTTCTACATTGTAGGTACTATTAAAAATATTTAAATTTCGCATGTTTTCCTCACAGCATTGCTGCTTGGGTGTTGATGTACTTGTAATACACCTTCCAGGTGACACAATCCCACCTGCCATTTTCACAGGGAATACAAATGCACATTGGCTGATCTCCCAACTGACTACCTTCCAGCAACAGGATATTGATCAGCACCTGGGTCATAGCGGCTCACTTACCATATGCACAAATAGGCAATGACAGAGACAAGGTGCCGTTGAGCTGAGAATAAAGGGCCTATTAGCACTACAAATGACTCTGAGGAAAACTATCTAAACACTCAGGGTTATAGCTGTTCCCCTGCACCAGAGTAAGGTCATGTATTGACACATATCCCTTTCTCTAATTCTAGCTCCTTCTCCAGACCCACAGCAGATGGCCTGTCTGACTTTCATTTCAACTATCTGATATCTTTGGAAAACTTTGCCCTTCTGGAGCCAAAAAATGTTTTTCTGCCTCTTCACCACCTGAATCTTTTCAGAATTATAAAACTGAGCCTCATAGGAGCAGAGTTGTATGCAGAGGAAATTTCGCCTCATGCTCATTTATGCAGGGTCTCCAATTTTCTGACTGTATAGTGAAGCTGGTATCCACAAGAGTCGATGCGCCCCTTCTTTCTGGAACTTAGAGCCATAGGACTCCTTCATTGGACCCCTCTTCTCCATGGTCACCCAGTCAGGGTTCAGTCGGACAAAACCACAGCTGTGGCCTACTTAAACCAACAAGGGAGCTTCAGAAGTTGCACAGCCCTAAAGGAAGTAAGCCTTATTCTTTCCCGGAAAGGGAAAACACATTCCAACTCATTCTATGTACATACAGGAAGTGAAATTGTTAATTCGAAATTCTGGATCGCTAACCATTAGACTTTGGAGTATTGCATCCATCTGGAGAGCTTTGTGATCCTCTGTCAGAAATGGGGAACACAGTGTGGACATCATGGCCTCCCAGATTAAAAAAGAAAAACTAGACAGGTTTGTGGCCAGGTCCAGGGATCCCCTGACTCTTGTGATGGATGCCCTGCTGATATCCTTGGTTTATGCATTTATTCTGTGAAGATCCTTCCTTAAGGTGGAACTATACTCAACTTGGTTCCAGCGATTCAGTGTCCCCGAGTTCCCTGCCCAGCTGCATACATCTTTGGGCGGCCGGCTTCTTGGGTCTCGATCGCCAGCCGCTTTTCTTGGCCAGGTGGGGATGACTCCACTCCTGCACATGCACGGAGTTGTCAAATTCGGCATTGCTGAAATTTTTCATTGAGCTGCTCTTGCACTTCATTAATTCCTGCCTGTCCACTTTTAATTGTGGCCTAAAGCTCTGCTTTAGCTACTCCACAAGATAGAGAAAGAAATGGATTCCAATTTTCATCATCGCCCCAAATAAGCCCAGGAGGACTTTGTACACAAGAAGAGTCCTGATGGATGAGACCTTGGCCTCTTAACAGGCCAGACCTCCTGTCATAAGGCCCTCTGTTCCATCTTTCTTGCTGGCTTTATCGGTATAGATAGATTCCTACCTTGATCAAGCTGATAAAAACTACCTCTCATAGGATTTATTACACCTGGAAGGCATACTTTGGTGTGAAACCAGGCATCTCAACCCCCTGGAAAATTCTATCCCTCACCCAGCCGCCTTCCAGTCAGGCCTCGACCAGCATCTGGCTCTTCGTACTCTAAAGGGACAGGTTTCTGCCTTTATTCTATTTCAGAAAGATTTGGCTTCGAAATCTCTTGTAAAGACCTTTGTTAAAGAAGTTGCTCATGTCAGTCCCCCACTTTGACCTGCCTGGGATCTGATTCTTGTACTTTTTGGTTCTTCACAGACCCCACTTTGAACCGATTTGGAGGATCCCATTGGGGGATCTCACCAGTATGGTGGCATTTTTGGTGCCGTTACCTCCATTAGGCATGTCTCTTGAGTTGGTGGCCTTTTCCTGATCTTACATAGACAAGATGGTCCCAGAGACCCAGACCCTCATCCCTCCCCAATGAGGATATTATCCTCCACTTCATATGTTCGGCCCCAAAGGAAGCCGTGAAGACTTCACTCCACTGCCTAAATGTGGTAAGATGATCCACTGATCATCTACCTACCCGCAACATCTTCTTTCAGAAAAACCTAGTACCCCTTTGTCTTCCCTGAAGGTCCCAAGAAAGGACATCCTCCTTCCTTGATCATTAAGTAACTCATGCAGAACATTTCCAGAGCTTATGCTCTCAAGGAGCGGTTTCCTTTGCTTCTAAAACATGTAAACACGTCTAAACTCGATTTAACGCTGTGCGATGCACATTGACAATTTGCAGGAAGATTTTTTATTTTCTGCAGTTTACTACCGCTTTAAACATTTTAGGCAACTTACAGCACTACCCATACTTAAATATGTAAGAAAAAAAATGAATTCATTTAACACTTAACCACTTCAAGCCCAAGGATGTCATGAAGTCATTGACGTTGAGTGGGGATATCTGCAGCTGGAGGCATTTAGATCTCATCTTTTTCTGCCAGTGATAGCACCAGTTCAGCCGCTTGATCGTTTTTACAGGTTGCGGGAGGGGACATCCCAGATGGTCCCCAGTCATCTCTATGACCCTCGTAGGCCCGGGTGCAACGGTATGACATCACGTCCGGGCCACCAGAAGTGAACAATACCGAGGACGTGGTTGGAAAGGCAGAGACAGTTTTTTTTATTTTTTTTTTATCTCTGTCTTTCCAGCCTGAAGGAGAGATCTTGGGAGCTTATAGACCCCAGATCTCTCCATAAAGAGGACCTGTCACCCACTATTCCTGTTATGATGTTTACATTCCATGTAATTTGAATAAAAGTGATCAAAAAAAATGTTAGCGAAAGTGTAAAAAAAAATAAATAAAAAGTAAAATAAACAATAAAATTTTTCTTTCGTTCGTCGACGGGCACAGCGACTCTTAGGACTAAGTGGGTTATGCTGCCCTCTTCAGGAGTTTACTAGTCAGAACAGGCAGTTCTAACAGCAAAAAGAACAGTAACAGACACAGCCCCCCCCAGGGGGCAGTCCCCACTGGCAGATAACCCCACACCCAGCTCTGCTAGCTCAGTTTTTTCTGCCTAGTGCAATGAGTTAGACCTAGGCTCCCTGTTGGGATCTGTGGTACCTCTCTGGGTCCACTTTGGCTCTCCTGGAGGGCAGCCTAACAGATGAAGACTGCAATCAAGTAGCCATGCTGGGTGACAGACTGGAGTTTAGATCCAGGTAGTCTCCCCAGCCTGTCGAGCGCGCGCAGACCTTAGCTCCGCGCTGGGTTGGCCGCGACAGGCCCCGAACCGGACAGGGTGGCCCTGCGGGTTAAATGTCCCCCCGGTGCACATATGACCGGGCTCCTGAGTCAGTGTCAGTGTTATCATGGCCAACAGCTCCCCCCAGCCTGACGGGTGAGGCAGATCTGTCTCGGGTGGGATACCTGCTGCGCCCGACTGGATGGGTAAGTACGCCCCCCCTCCCACCAGGATCTGGGGGGGGAGCAGGCGGGTTTCACCCCTGGGGTGTTAGGCTGGCGGGTGGGTCCCCCCTCCCTCGCTTCACCCCTCACCCCCTCTCTCGCTTCACCCCCTCCCTCCAATGCTATGCTGTCGCTGTGCCCCCCCTTCCCCCCTGGGCTCCCAGGGCCTTAGCTGTCCCCCCTCCTTGCTTCGTGCTGCTGGGCGGTCGTAGATTGAGCTGTGCTTTTCCCGTGGTATGCAAATAGGGTTCAAATCAGGTAGGTATTGCCACATGCATTAGAGCAAGAGCAACAATTCTAGCCCAAGACCTCTGTAACTTTAAACTGTTAACCTGTAAAAAAGTTTAAAGCGTCGCCTATGGAGATTTTTAAGTACCTAAGTTTGGCGGCCTTCCACATGTGTACGCAATTTTAAAGCGTGACATTTTAGGTATCTATTTACTCGGCGTAATATCCTTCTTTCATATTCTATGAAGAATTTGCATGTCCAAGTTCTGGCTTTAGAAACCGAGGTAAGTATTTGTACAAGAAAACACAGGGCTTTTGGGAGGTTCTACAAGATAAGTGCAGTTACCTGCAAGGACCTGTAATTGATGGCCATCGATGTATGCAGCTGGTATACTGGTTTTATGGTAATGACAAGTTTTCTGTTTATAATGTTGGAACAAATAAAAGCCTTTTTCTGCAATGCCCTGTGAGCTCTTCCTAGCAGGGAAGCTGAATCTTGGTTGGTTTTTCCTGCCTCTTGTTTTTACTGTCCTAATGAAGTATTACTCGAAGTGCTGAAAACCTGTATCTGATCACACGGTTACCCTTTACTTTCACAGGGAACAACGCCAGAAGGAGTCCAGTAAAGTGGCAGTTAACAGTTTCCCCAAAGATCGAGACTACAGAAGAGAAGCAATGCAAGCCACAGCTACGGGTGAATTTTAAGCCTATAATTTTTTTTAATTTTTTTTGCATCTAGCAGTTAAGGTTTGCTTTTGGAAGTTTATCTTTTCTAACATTATATGAGTGACATGTTGCCTTGAGGTTCTGTTTGGCTAATGTTTTCTTCTGCTAGTTTTTACACTGTTGTACAGATGTCTTGTCTATGTGCTATACTATACATTAAAAAAAAAAACATTTGTGCTTGCTGCTAAAATCTCCATTTATGTTAGAACTGCATTGTTACTCATAAATTTGTGGTTATGTGAATATCTCTGACCTTCTGTCCCTGCCATATCCTTGACAGTTTTGCAAATCTTTATGCTAGATTTATTGTGCGACGTTTCTTTTTTCAAAACCTGCAGGAGTGAAAATATTGTATGTTTGCTTTTATGGTGCCTTTGCAGCAGCCCTCCTCAAATTATGCTAGTTTCCACTTCTGGAATTTGAAACGTGCATGCCTTAAGTAAGCTTCCACCTTGACAGCAGTCCTATGTGACAGTTCACCACACAAGCTGTGGATACTAGGTTGTCGGTGGCAGAGAAGGCTTTAAATGTCTGCTTCTTACCAGGAAGCACCAGGTATATTTGTGGGCAGGGGAGGAGTGAGGTAAAGGTAACAGTAGGCACCTTTTAGTGCCTGTTGTGCTCTGCTCCTTTTTTTTTTTTTTTTTTGGAATTTTTTAAAGTCTGAACTCTAGGTTTTGTTACTTTAGATTGTTTGGGTGAAACTGCTGTTACAAAATCAAGTCAGACTGAGAGCTTCCCAGCCATTTACTGAAAACCTTGCATTTTTCTAAATGAATGCAAGGCTTCCTGTGATTGGCTCACATGGAAATCATGATGTCCTTCATCCACCTGCTTCTCTACATCAGCCAATCAGAGGAAGCATTATATTCATAAAAATACAAGGCTTCCTGTGACCGGCCTAGTAGCTCTCAGCCCAACTCGATTTTGTTCAAGCAGCAGACGGGAAGCCTTGTACAGCTGTCGGAGCACGGCATTGAATGCTATATGTAGCTGATACAGTGCTGACGTCTCCCTCAATTGTTGATGAAGGAAATAGTTTATTTGGGCCAGCTTAGCTCAAGCAAACAATTTCAAGGAACACAAAACCTGTAGTTTAGCTTTAAGGGGATACTTCACCTTTAATTTTTCGTTTATTAAATTCTGCCTAAATGTAACACCTGGGATAATCATCCTTCTGCCCTATCCAGTGGGCTTTCTCTGATGAGGCCCCAGACGGCTCCCTTTCATAATGAGCATTGTCAAAGTGGCCTCATTCATATAGCCAAGAGACCATTGCTATGAGTATAGCTTAACCACAGGAATGAATAGGACCAGCGTTGCACATGTGCTGTATGAAGAGGAGCCATCATTGGAGTTCTTTGGGGAAAAAAGATAGTTGGATTGAGGAGTATTATCCTAGGTGGGCTACACTCTGGTGATGGATTTCCTTAATCAGATGTTCCAATCGGAGTGCAGAAAGGGAGAAAAAGCACAGCAATTTTAATGTAAGGTTATAACCTTTAATATACATCATCGCTCCTCTTGCTTTGTAGTGATAGTTTTAAATGCTATTGTATTCATTGTACAATGCTTTATTTTTTTTCAGTTTTCAATTTCAAATTTGTTCATTGTAAAAAAAAAAAAAATGTAACTTTTGCTAATATTTCCATATAATTTTATGTATGTTATAGTTGAGCTATGTTATCCCTTAAAGCCACATTGTTTTATTCGTTTTGGTTGGAATGGGGAAAGGCTGTCAAGTTTTTATTGCTGTCTGTGTCCCTGATGTGTCTTCTGTGTTGGTCCTGAAAGTAGTTGTCACCAGGCCAAAAAATTAGGCAATATGCAAAATTGGTGATTTATAATGTAAAGGCTGGCACCTTGAGTCACCCATTGGCTTGTAGGTTAGAAATTCCAGTGGTGAGATCTTGCCTCCAGTCTTAAAATTGCTCTAGGTCTGTGGCCGTTTTTTAAAGCCAATTATTGTTTCTTTGCATACTTTATAATGTATGACTACAAAAGTAGGAACTCTGGCAGTGTGAAAATAACTGCTGTGCGCTGGCTTTATTAGGGTATAAAAGCAGAAATTGGCCATCTGAAATCTCTGCATTAGATACAAGATACACTTTATATCCTTAAGTTTGTGAACACCTGATCATCACATATGAGCTTGCTGAACATCACATTCCAAAACCTTGGGATTTGATATGCAGTTGGCTTTTAATTAAGGCTTCCAACAAGATTTTTCAACACGTTTGAGGGAATTTTGTGCCTGTCAGCCAAAAAGCATTTATGACCTCAGATACTAATGTTGGACAACAATACCTAGACTGCAAGTGGTTTTCAATTAAACCCAATGCTATTTAGTAAGGTCTGGGCACTATTTAGGAGTTCGTTCTAACTAAACAGGTCAAGCCATGTGTTTTATGGAGCAGACTTTTTAAAAGGGCACAGTCATGCTGGAACCGAAAGGGACCTTCCCCATACTGTTGTCACAAGGTCGGAAGGCTATAGTTGTCTAAAAAGCATTTGTGTGTTATATACATAACCAGTACCCTTCACCGGAAACTCCTGAGCTCAATGACTTGGAGGGATGTTCACATATTTGGCAATATATAAGAAGCCTGCTACTGAATGGTGTACAGAATGCCCCCCCCTGAAAATGTGATTTCCTGCTAGTGTGATTGGCTTACTGATTTTCCCAGAAGTCTTCACTAAGATACAAGTCAGATTTTTGGCATCCCTGCAACCATAAATTTTTGGTGAGATGCTCCCAAAGGGAAATTGTGTCTAAAGGGGTCCAGACCTTGCCAATTTCCTCATTAAAGCCTTGCATGTGCAGCAGCTGATAATTATAAAACCACTCCCATACAGATTCACATACACAGACAAACTGCTATTCCTCCAGAATAACAAAAGGTAGGAATCTGCAACAAAGTTTGTTAAAATCCCTGCAATGTACATTGATCACTTAGAGGGGAATGTTTTCTTTTTTTTTTTCCTCAAGAAAATGGAGTTACTCTCAACCACTTTTTGACTGGGCTGTAGTCAAGACTGCTACTGTGTGGTCATCCAGTTCTGGGATCAACAACAAAAACCCTCAGGGGTGGGTCTATAGCAGCACTAAAAAGTCAGTGACAATAAAATCCTATGTAAAAAATATAAATTTTATTGATACTTATTAAAATGTGCCATCAAAACATAGGATAAAATCATGTAGAGGTGAAAAATATGCCATAGCAAAAGTACATTATAATACAGGCCTTCAATGCGTTTCGGGATTTTCCTTCATCAGAGGTAGCCTGGAGAGACTGTGTAGGTCATCTTCCAAAGGAAGTAGGATCAAAATGAGGGCATGTTGAGAGATAAAAATAGTAAAACCAGGAACAAGGTGGAGAGCAACTCCACCAACACAGCGTCTGGTATAGCCCAGGAGCACGGAGAGCAACAGAGCCTGCAGAAGTTCAGGTGGAGTGCAGCCAAAAAACCAAATGTCCCCTCATAAAAGTATAGCAAGATGCCTAGAAACAGGATTCTGTTGGTTAGGGCCAAAAGAGGGAAGGGATGGTCCAGAGGGTGATGGAGTAGATCATAAGGAGGGCGTGCTGCAGGAGAAATAACTGGGTCTAAGGTGGAAAAATCTCCAGATTGACAGGCAGATGATGTCTGCAACATAAAGGCTAAAAGCACGTCCAGCTCCAATGGTGGACTTCTGGACCATCCCCTCCCTCTTTTGGCCCTAACCAGCAGAATCCTGTTTCAAGGCATCTTGCTATACTTTTGTGAGTGGACATTTGGTGTTTTTTGGCTGAACTTCTGCAGGCTCTGTTCCTCTCCAGGCTCCTGGGCTATATACCAGATGCTGTGTCGGTGGAGTTGTTCTCCATCTTGTACCTGGTTTTACTATTTTTATCTCCTAACATGCCCTCATTTTGATCCTACTACTTTTTTTGGAATATAACCTACACGGTCTCTCCAGGCTATCTCTGATGAAGGAAAATCCCAAAACGCGTTAGCAGCCTGTATTATAATGTACTTTTTCTATGGCATGTTTTTCACATCTACATAATTTTATCCTACCTTTCAATTGTACATTTCAATAAGTATCCATAAAATTTATATTTCTTATGTACAGTCAGGTCCATAAATATTGGGACATCGACACAATTCTAATCTTTTTGGCTCTATACACCACCACAATGGATTTGCAATGAAACAAAATGTGCTTTAACTGCAGACATTAGGCTTTAATTTGAGGGTATTTACATCCAAATCAGGTGAACAGTGTAGGAATTACAACAGTTTGTATATGTGCCTCCCACTTTTTAAGGGACCAAAAGTAATGGGACGATTGGCTGCTCAGCTGTTCCATGGCCAGGTGTGTGTTATTCCCTCATTATCCCATTTACAAGGAGCATATAAAAGGTCCAGAGTTCATTTCAAGTATATATTTGCATTTGGAATCTGTAGCTGTTAACTCTCAATATGAGATCCAAAGAGCTGTCACTATCAGTGAAGCAAGCCATCATTAGGCTGAAAAAACAAATGCCCATCATAGAGATTGCAAAAACATTAGGTGTGTCCAAATCAACTGTTTGGAACATCCTTAAAAAGAAAGAACGCACCCGCGAGCTCAGCAACACCAAAAGACCTGGAAGACCATGGAAAACTGGTAGATAACCGAAGAATTCTTTCCCTGGTGAAGAAAACACCGTTCACAACAGTTGGCCAAATCAAGAACACTCCATGAGATAGGTGTATGTGTGTCAAAGTCAACAATCAAGTGAAGACTTCACCAGAGTGAATACAGAGGGTTCACCACAAGATGTAAACCATTGGTGAGCCTCAAAAACAGGAAGGCCAGATTCGAGTTTGCCAAACATCATCTAAAAAAGCCTTCACAGTTCTGGAACAACATCCTATGGACAGATGAGACCAAGATCAACTTGTACCAGAGTGATGGGAAGAGAAGAGAATGGACAAAGAAAGGAACTGCTCATGATCCAAAGCATACTGAAGCATGGTGGTGGTAGTGTCATGGCGTGGGAATGTGTGGCTGCCAATGGAACTGGTTCTGTTGTATTTATTGATGATGTGACTGCTGACAAAAGCAGCAGGATGAATTCTGAAGTGTTTCAGGCAATATTATCTGCTCATATTCAGCCAAAAGCTTCAGAACTCATTGGACGGTACTTCACAGTGAAGATCGACAATGACCTGAAGCATACTGCGAAAGTAACCAAGGAAAAGAAGTGGAATGTTATGCAATGGCCAAGTCAATCACCCGACCTGAATCCGATTGAGCATGTATTTCACTTGCTGAAGATGAAACTGAAGGGAAAATGCCCCAAGAACAAGCAGGAACTGAAGACAGTTGCAGTAGAGGCCTGGCAGAGCATCACTAGGGATGAAACCCAGCATCTGGTGATGTCTGTGTACCAGACTTCAGGCTGTAATTGACTGCAAAGGATTTGCAACCAAGTATTAAAAAGTGAAAGTTTGATTTATGATTGTTAATCTGTCCCATTACTTTTGGTCCCTTAAAAAGTGGGAGGCACATATACAAACTGTTGTAATTCCTACACCATTCACCTGATTTGGATGTAAATACCCTCAAATTAAAGCTGAAAGTCTGCAGTTAAAGCACATCTTGTTCGTTTCATTTCAAATACAGTACATTGTGGTGGTGTATAGAGCCAAAAAGATTAGAATTGTGTTGATGTCCCAATATTTATGGACCTGACTATATTTCATTGTCACTGACCTTTTAGTGCTGCTATAGTCCCACCCCTGAGGGTTTTTCTTGTTGGTTCTACATTCAGGGATGACGCTTCTTTCCAGCTAGCCATGCTTTCTCTTTTTTGTTCCAGTTCTGGGATGGTGTCTAGTGACATCCTCAGAGAACCCTGCCCCCCTGTGTGCCCTCGGGGTGTGCTCTGTGATCGCTGTGTCCGTCAGACACTGCTCATCACAGATCAAGGTAATGTGATTGGCCCTTTACCATGTAATCAGCTGTGTCCAATCACATCTCATCACTGTAAACAAATGCTGGTTATTGGCATTTCTCTTCCTAATCGCTCTCGCTGTGTGAGGAAAGTAAAGCTGATAACCGGCTCTCCTGAGACAGGGGACAGTTACACTGGTCAGGGCATTAATCATCAGTACTCTGATTATCAGTGCTCATCAGAGTACATCAGTAAAGAAAAAAAAAATACGTATTTGCGACATTTTATAATGGACTACGTTTTTTTTTCAAAATTTTTGGTCTTTTTTTCGTCTTGGCAAAAAATAAAAAAACCCAGTGGTGATTTAAATACCAGCTATCTGCCTAAAAAAAAAGATAACTATTTGATTTGTGTACGGTGTTGCATGACAACTCAGTTGTCATTCAAAGTGCTACACCGCTGAAAGCTGAAAATTGGCCTGGGCATGAAGGTCGTGAAAGTGCCCAGTAGGCAAATAATTAAAGTGTTCTTCAGTCTTATTGAGAGGTCGCAAGACAGAGCAGGGAAAAAGAGGAAGGCTTTCCAATAGGGACCTAAGGTACAAGGGGACCCTTATTTTCTAGTAGTAAGACGTTTTAGAATTTTGCAGTCTGTCCCCCTCCATGAGAGATTTCTGCTTACTTCCTGTCTTGGTGATTGGCTGTCATAGATGGTAGAGGAGAAAAGATCATCTCATTGGGGACTTTGGGCTAATTTTCACCACGAACAGTGTTGCTCAGTGCAGTCCAAATGCAAGGACAAGACGGATAACTTTATTTTCTATGGTGATGGTACACAACAGGGTGCAGTTAGTGTGCTGAAACAAAATAGGATTTTGCAGCACTTTCGATGGCAATAGTCAGAGTACTTTAACCACTTCAATACTGGGCACTTAAACCCCTTTCCTTCCCGGACCAATTTTCAGCTTTCAGCGCTGTTGCAGTTTGAATGACAATTGCGCGGTCATGTGACACTGTACCCATATGAAATTTTTATCATTTTTTTCACACAAATAGAGCTTTCTTTTGGTGGTATTTAATCACCCCTTGGTTTTTTATTTTTTGCGCTATAAATTAAAAGACAAAAAATTTTCAAAAACAATGCATTTTTCTGCGTTTCTGTTATAAAATTTTGCAAATAAGTAATTTCTCTTGATAAATTTTGACCAAAAATGATACTGCTACATTTCTTTGGTAAAAATAACCCAAATCGGAGTTTATTTGGTGTTGGTGGACAGACAGATGTGACGGTGACATACAGATGTTTTGTGTATGGTGACAGATGTTTGAGGACACTGACAGATGTTTGGGGACTGTGACAGATGTGTATGGTGACAGATGTGATGGGGGACATACAGATGTTTTGGGGGGTGTTTTATGGGGACACTGACATGTATGTGGACAGGGGTATCAGTGTGCTTGGTGCACTGTGTGGGGGGCGATCTGTGACCGCTTTCTGCATGAAATCCTCACCATGCAGAAAGCTGTCACAGAGCTGCAGCTCCCCCCCCCCCCCCCCCCCCC
>BLSH010228224.1:343335-360306 GCA_018402905.1 Glandirana rugosa | reverse complement strand
CCCCTCTGTCTTTAGTGTGGCTCACGAAACCTGACTCCGTTCATGCACTTTGTCTTTCTATACGAGTCAAGTTAAAATTAAAGTCCCCAAATTTTGGTGAAATTTACCGAGTAAACCGAAACACTAAAATTTGTGACCGACACTCGACCAACAACTATGGGCCTATCACAGTTTTACGATGTGACTTATAATGTCGAGACATAAACATATGACACTTGCCCTACCGCACATAACCAAACAAGAGAAATAAGATTTCGAAACGTTAATTTAAGTAAACTAAATATTTTTTTTTTATTATTATTACAATTTTAAACGGTTCGACCGTGTTTACTTGGTAAAGGAAATGATTAACGATGCCGGTGACAGTCGCGACATATTTAATCCCTACGTGGTTTAATAGACGTGAAAGTCAATTTTTGCCACGAAACCAAAGTCGGCTTTTGTTTTTTTTGGGGGTTATTACGGTTCCCCCCTCCCCCCACCCCAGTCGGCCCCACAAACCACACAATACAGCGCTGACAGTGGCCGTAGCAATTAGTAAAGGAAATGGTTCATTTGTGCCAGCTTGGCAAATTTTAACATTATTATTATTTTTTTTTTATAAATCAAATGAATTTAATTGCAAAGCTTTAGAATAAAGAGAACAAACCAATACACGCCATCCCGTTCACAGTATACAAATACAGAGCTGTAATATTCAGTGTAGCATTTTGACACTATCCGGGTATCAACAACCAGCTCACAGCCAGTGTTTAAAATCACAAAGCCAAATGAGCCATTTAAAGTGGTTTTAAACCCCTGAAATTAAAATTGAACTGAGCATATCTTTCTGTTTCACGTACTTGCCTCAGTCCAAAGCACTCGGTGTGATTTCTGTCTCCCCTCTTGCATTTACATTTAGTCACTTCTGACAGGTTACCATGACACCACAGAACCCCTCCAGCACACAGAAGGTGATCGACAGCCTCAGCTGTGTAGGTTTTCCTATGAGACTTTGTAGAAGGGGGTTTGTCCTTTTCCTCCACTTGGGTCTTGGATTACACTCGGCTCTCTCTGTACAGTGTATGACCTCCGATCCCTGCCTGCTGGAGCTGAGGAATAGCTTTTGATCTTTGTGTTTGAGAAAGCTGTAGAGAAGAGATGGCCGCAGATAAACCAGTACAACTTGTGTAGGAGTATTTATCATCTGTTAAACAACTGATGATTGACACGTCAGAGGGTACTTTAACCACATTGCTGGACTTCCAGTTGTTATACCCGGATGATGCCTGCAGCTGCAGGCATCATTCCGGATATCGTTTTTTAGAGCCGATGGTCAATTCTCTTGTAAAAACAATCCTAGTGTGTCTCCGCCCACCCTCCACCCACCGCCTTATGCAGCTTCATCAGGCTGTCCCGTCCCACTGGGACATTCAATTGACCAGCCAGCACTTCCTCCGACAAAGACCGGAGCCGCTTTGTCTGTCTGATATAGGGAAATGGAAGCAATGACCTTACATCACTTCCAGTTTACCCATAGGTAAACGGCGGCATTTTTAAAAATGGAAAGCATTTGATCACACCGATTTTGGTGTTTTGAATGCTTTTAAAGGCAGAGGAGGGATCTTGGGATCTTGCAGGCCCCTGATCCCTCCATAAAGAGTACTTGTCACTGCCTATTGCTGTCACAAGAGATGTTGGTTCCTTTTGAAACCTGTAAAAGTGATTAAAAAAAAAACAAAAACCTTTATATTAAACTTTTTATTAACAAGATAAGATTATTGTACAAAGAAAGACATGATGGTCCAGTGACCAAAGTGCTCAACATGAGTATAAGGAGAATACAGTACAGTACAGAGACCAGTAAAAACATTTATATTTTATCAAATGTATTGTTTTTTTTGCATTAAAATTCAGTGTTTTCTAAAAAAACAAAAAAAAAACAAATTGCATTTGAATAACCGTTGCACAAATACGGAGTGACATAAAAAATTACAACTTCCACCAATTTATTCTCTAGGGCCTCTGCTAAAAAAATATGTTTGGGGTTCTAAAAAATTTTCTAGCAAAAAATACTGATTGTTACATGTAAACAAAGTGCCAGAAAATGCCTGGAGCTAAAGTGATTAAAGTGAAAGTAAACATGGAGTTGGTCTTTTAAACTGGAACTACACTTCACCTGAGCACCACAAATTGAAAAAGCTATTTAAGTTCATTTTTAATATTAAAAAAGCAAACTTGCACATCCATCCATGTCTCCATGCTTTTATTTTGCTGAGAATCACTTTGTAAAACATCCCCCTAGCATTTTTTATCATGGCTATTTTGAGTAAGGGCAGATGTTTCATGTTCATTGCAGGCAGGAGGGTGTGCTTAGCTGAGAAAAACCCCTCCTCCCCTCCTGAAGACATCTGGAATGTATGACCTCATTTGCCTAGGCCTGGAAACCAGGAAGTAACGGAAGAAATGTAAAAAGTTTGAAACAAGTAAATTTCTATTTAATATTGCTTGCAGTATAAGCATTAAAAATGCTGATTGAGAGAGTGGTGTTTCACTTTAATTATTTTAACATGTTTAATATGCACTTTTCCAAGACAGGAGTAACAAAAGAGCAGGGACTTGAATGGCAAACTTTTGAGGTCCACTTTTATAAGAATTTTGTGTGGCAAGAAGTATTCATTTAGGATTTTTGACGTTAAAATTGCTTCTAACCTTTTTGTATCAATGCAATGTTTAACATGTTTTGACATAAATTTATTTTGCCTATCTTTTTTTTTTCCATACTACAGACTCTGTATCTGATAAACCATCCTGTACCACCCCTTCCACATCATCTGCTCCTGGACTAAACCCTTCTGCTGCTCCCCCTTCCTCTTCTACAGTCCCTGTGTCACCAGTGCCACAATCACCGATTCCTCAGATACTGCATGACCCAAACCTCCTGCGACAGCTGCTCCCTGCCTTGCAAGCCACTCTGCAACTTAATAATTCTAATGTGGATATATCCAAAATTAATGAAGGTATGGGTTGAATTTTATTTGGCATTAAATTTGTGGTAACTTGTATGTAGTAGCTGTGTAGCAGTATGTGAATGATTGGATGCATTCAAGTATGAGTTATAGTACAAAAACCTGGAGAGCGGTATTAACATGTGAATTGTTTTAAATGCTGTTTATATTTCAAGAGTTGCATATGGATGGACATGATCAGCTTTTTTACTAAGGCTTTGGCAGCTAAAAGATGTGGGAATCAAAATGTAAAAGTGATGCATGATGCTGTTAATTGCTGACCGCGTCTTGCCAGTGCTGAAATTTAGCTTGGATTAGGGTTTATTCTGCATTGCAGGCTTTGCAGAACCCAAGTAGTGTGTACCTTAGGCCTCGACAAGTTCATTCATGCATGTTAGGAGACAGGGCCTTTTCTTAGTCCCTGCCTGTTTTCAGGGTACAGTTAGTTTATTCATATTGGTTGGGATTGTTGAAGTACAGTAATATTTTGGATTATCAGCATAATCTGTTCCAGAAGCATGCTTGTAATCCAAAGCACTCGTTTATCAAAGCGAGTTTCCCCATAAGAAACAATGGAAACTCAGATGATTCGTTCCACAACCACAGCTGGTGTTTGCAGTACTTTGTGGCCAGAGGTGTGGTGTACTGAAGACGCTTGGAGGCACTCGGGCACTGTTGACACGCGTGCTCCGACGCTTGTTACGTCCCGCCCCACCCAGCTGGGAGTGTCTCCGAGTTCTCTACGAGGCGCTGGGAGCCACCAGCGCCCCCGGACCTCTGGTCACGTGCGGTAATGCATACACCAGAGGCTTGACTCCTGTTCATCTTGAGAGACAGTGCTCGCAAATAAAGTCAGGATTTTAAAAAATATAGCTCGTATTGCGAAACACTTGTATACCACGTTACTCGCAATCCGCGGTATTACTGTATATGCATTCAACAGAAGAAGTGTTTTTTCTGTGCTTTTTAAGATACATTTGGGTTTTATTTTTAATTTGGTTAATAGATTTTGTATTCAGTTAACTTGGATGTGAAACTGGAGGTCAGAACGTTTTTGGAAGCTGCAGCATGCTGAATATTTTTAAGACCCTGCAATGCATAGTTCTTATGGGAACAGGCTGCACTAACCTAAATTGGTTTTTCAATTATACAGTTTGGCAGCCGTTCAAGAGCTGCATTGGTATCACATCTGAGTCCTTATGTGAGCAGATGTAATCACGTGCTCTGGCAGATATCCCACTGTATCTTAAATGGTAGACACCGACACACTTTTCACTTATTGTAGTCCGTTCAGTGTACATGTCTACCTCCAACCACATCTCAATTAGCTTGTCCGCAAGCCATGTTCTTCAGCCAATGTGACAGTGCAGCAACACATATTTTACCTAATCCTGAACCAGTATTACAAAAAAAACTTTTCCACCAAGGTTATCTCCAGCTGTTCCAGCTCCAGTACTGTACTGTATTGTATCAAGAGTGCTATGTTCTATGCAGCTATGTTTGCTGTTTGTACCAGATTATACACCCATTATTCACTACCCTAAACTGGGCTAGTTTGTACCACACTGTACTGATCACCTTTAAAATATTTGCCCAACTGCTTCCTACCTTCTCATTGTATTGTGAGACCTCAACCTGTACCCCCTCTACCTAGGAGGGAAGTTCCCCATTTTACTCTCACATACTGTACCCATCAAGAGCACATGGTGTCACTCTGAAAATGCACTACAAGCTATCATCACAAATCATCCAGTATCTCCTTTCAGGCAGGGTTAGGTGTTCTCCCTTAACCACTGTTACTCTTGAGAGGTGTTGTTTCACTGTATTGACTACTGAGCTTGAGCTATACTGTTCATATGTAGGGGTATATGAACTTTGAACCTCCTGTTCACGGTATCAGGGCATCCTTTGCATCTTAGAAGGAATCATTTGCAGCCATATGTTGATTACAGGGTCGGCTCTCAGGGGTCCTCATTAGCTTGGGACACCCGGGACGTAAGGCGCATTCTCCTTTCCCTCTAACCCCTTTTGAGGGAGGATGTCTCAGACACAGAAGACTACAGTGGCTTCCCTGGCAGAAATGGTTTGTCCTAATTTTAAGTTACCATTACCATAATTTTCTTCCCCTAAAGTCACAGATTTTGGATCCTGGTGACAACTTAAAATTCCCAATCTCTACTCAGTGCACCCTCACTTCCAAGAAGGTATATATGCAGATTGGGTTCACCCAGAGAAGGTATTTTCACCACCAATATGGTTTGCTTACCAGTTAGTACATTAAGGAGGCTCTTCGACTATTGACCCAGCTAATTACTATTCAAATAAAACTTTGGCAGTCCTTGTCTTTAAAGTGGTTGTCAACCTGTGACAACCACTTTAACCTACAGGTAAGCCTATAATGAGGCTAATTATAGAAAACTATGATCCACATGGATGGGACTTTAAGTGAGGTCTAGATCCAGTAAGGAACAGTACCTCCATTCCTGACATACATCATAGAAAAGGAGAGGTGGGACTTTGAGTGAAGCTGGACGGCTATAATAATTGAGTAAAAAAAGTCACTTTTATTGAAACAGTACATCAGTAAAGGCAATATAAACACATAATATTGCACATGAATAGGTTAAGAAAAACACAAAAAGGAGAGGGGCGCACCGACCTTGTGCAATACCATAAGACCATTTATTTAAAAGTTGAAATCAAGCATAAAATATACTCACAAACAGAGCAATATCAAAAGCATGTAAGTCAAAGGCAGTGACTTCAGTAAAACTCCACCACAGCTAGGGGGGAATCACGAGGGCGTCCTACGCAAGGCTAACGCGTTTCCGGGGCGAACCCTCTTCCTCAGAGCCTAGCCATCGAATGAGCTGTCTCTCAAGTACCTGAATGAAAGTGATTCAGATCCCACCCTCCTCTAAGGGGCAAGGTATTGGGAGGGGTAGGGGGGAGGATAAAGGCTTATGTGATACACCTCTTTAATACTGAACACCCACAATCAGGCACATGTTTATAACAATAATAGTAAATACATGGAAATCATTTTTGTATAGATGCAAATATATGGCAATATAAAAACACGTATACATACATGCATATGTGCCGCTCCAGACTACAACCAAAGAGACGAGAGACATTAGGTAGTCAAACGTTGCTACAGCATGTCACTCTATTATAGTCTGCAAAGATCAACCAGAATCAATATGATTAATATTAAAAAATGATGAAAAATGAGGATTAAAAAATATAATAATCTAATAATAAACCAGATGTATATAGATAAAGAGTCCAAAAAATGCAGAAAAATTTAAAAAATATATTTTAGTGGCAAACCTTTAAACACAGCCACAAGGGTTAATGTAGTATGATAGGACTAGGCTGCAGCAGCTATAAACATACCTCAATGTTCAGCCAATGCTGATGTCGCCTGTCACAGGGCAGAGACAGTACACATGTCTACAATGAACTGGCGTCCATACACTAGTGGAACGCCAGCCAACTCAGTGACCCGTCTGACGTTCTGAGCAGTACACTGATCGCCGCATATCAGTGTGAGATCTTTGCTGACACAGAGGGAGCTGAAAGGGCACATATGCATGGATATAGAGAGACAGCCATCCGCTTCCTTGTCCTAAACCAGGACCTTCAATTGCACTTTACAAACTTGAAACTCTAGAAAATCTTAAAGGGGAGGTCACACCAAAGACCTTGTGAATAAAATTTTTTTTTAAAATATTAAAAAAAGAAAAAAAAAAAAAAAAATATATATATATATATATATATATATATATATATATATATATTTATATATACATAAATGGACAATTGATAAATAATTTGTACACTTATACATATCTTATGCATAAGCCCGCTAAAACATGCATATACTGTAATCTTCAGTCCTATTACACTGGCCAAAACGCGTATATAATCTTATAATGTTCTCATAATGAACCGAAGGATAGAATATGTAACCATACATTTTCGGGGATAGAAAAAATTCATTTTCGGTGATAGAAAAAATAGCCACAAAAAACCTTAAAGGGGGCCCATAGAAATAACAAGGACACATGGACCCATAAAAAGGGAGTATTGGGATAATCAGTAGCCTAAACATAGGATTGTTAGTTGGGTGGACTGTCCGGTACAGGGAGACCAGACTAATAGATGACAAAAATGATGATGGTAAGTCATATGAAACCATATGATGTATGACAGATACTGAACATAAAAAGGAGGGAAGGGGGGAAAAGAGGAAACAGGGCAGAGAGCTCAATGATAACATGGATACTGGACCAGCTCCAGGGGAAAACTCTGGGGATAATGTGCAAAATGGAGACCGGGAGGACAGATTACTAGTTCATTAAAGGACAGAGTGTAATTCGATTTCTTCATTCAAGCCCTTAGGGCTTATGGAATCGAGCGTGAAAATCCAAAATGCCTCACTGTTGCACAACCTCCGGTATTTACTTCCATCATCCATATGGTTGCTCATAGCCTCAATACCAAATACTTTTAGACCTGACAGACAACCCTCATGTTTTTCTGTAAAATGACGGGGTACAGAATAATTGTCTTTGAGGGTAGAAATACTACTTCTGTGTTCGTTCATTCTTACCCTTAGGGGGCGTGTTGTCCGCCCCACATACAAAAGACCGCAGTGGCAGAGCAGGCCATAGACCACAAATGGAGTACCACAGTTAATAAACTGCCTGATCTTAAAGATCTTTACACTCTTAGCTGTTATTTCTTTTTTCCGGTGAATCATGTAGCTACAATTGGCACAATTTGCCACCCCACACCGATAACTACCTTTCTGGTCAAAAAGGGTTGACCAAGGGCTGCTTAGCTGTCTCCTCTCCCTTTTTACTCGACTGGGTGCTAGGATACTCCTCAGATCTTTAGGTTTCCTAAATATTACATTAGGGTGAGGAGGGAGGGTTCTGGCCAGAAAGGGGTCCTGTCTTAAGATCTTCCAATTGCGTATAAAAATCATCTGGATAGATGATGCCTTATTGTTAAACCTAATTTTGCAAGAAGGAGGGCCCATAGGGATTTGCCGCAACACAGGATTCCCCAAAAATACACAATGTATACAAAAAAGTATCAAAGAAAATTTGTAATTTATTAGTTCAAAGTTAAAACCGTCACATGACGGGTAATGTGGTTGCCATATACAAACATAGGTATACACATAGAAATTAGCCCAAGTGAATACAAAGGTAACAGTGTGGAAGCCAGCAAACCCTTAATTGGAACAGTAGTCCTGGTGGTGAAGGTGCAGCTTCACCACCAGGACTACTGTTCCAATTAAGGGTTTGCTGGCTTCCACACTGTTACCTTATTGTTAAACCTGGTGCAAAATCTGATGGTTCCCCCCTGAGGTTCGGTTGGCTTCATACGGCCACCCCTTGCCACAGCAGGTTCCTCATCATATAAAGCCTGGTACTTGGAGTATGATTGATCTAACAGCTCATCATCATAACCCTTCTCTCTAAACTTATCTCTGAGGGACACGCTTAGCTCTTCGTAGTCACATTTTCTAGTGCAGGTACGTTTCAACCTGCAGAATTGCCCAAAGGGTACATTCCTGATCCATCTGGGATGATGGTGGCTTCTACCATGCAAATACGAATTGCCGGCTCTAGGTTTAATATGTACTTTGGAGAAGCGTGTCCCTCAGAGATAAGTTTAGAGAGAAGGGTTATGATGACCTGTTAGATCAAGCATACTCCAAGTACCGGGCTTTATATGATGAGGAACCTGCTGTGGCAACATGGCACATCACCGGAGGGAACCTACCGTGAGGAAAGGATTCCATGTGAGCTGGAGTTGGAAGTGCCTGAACCAAGGAGTGGTGGCTAAGAGAGGAAAGGAGGAGAGGTTCTTATGTGCCGGCGCAGAGCCACAGGACCGCCCCCATGGTCACGTGGTCCCAACTCTCCTTTTTTATGAAGCCTATAATAAGGCTTACCTGTAGGTGCCCTACATATCGCCCAAAGCTGAATGGTTTAGGAGACATGCAGTGTACTAGCACTGCCGACGTCATTTCGGCACATGCGCAGTGAAGAAACGGCCTCCGTGCAGTTTCTCCACTGGGTACATGCCGTGACTGGCGGCCCCCGCGACTCCGGCCAGTCAGAGCCGGAGTGGCGGCCCCGGAAGGAAGAGGGGCTGAAGATGGATGCTGCCCGCACAGGGGAAATCGCCGGACGTCGCAGGCTTCGTTTGCAGTTAAGTGGCACATAATGGGCTACTATGCGATTCATAGGGTTTACTTCCTCTAAAGACACCACCGATAAGATGTTGAAGGTCCTTTTAATGAGTCATTGTCTCTGCTGGGAGTGGCTATGCAGCCTGAGGTGGCTGCTGTGGGAGTTTGCCAAGCCCTTAAAGTAGAACTATAGGCAAAATATTTTTTCAGAAAATCCCCCATTCGTGCACCCCCGCCCCCCCCCCCCCCCCCTTACACGAAACACTAAACAGTTATTACATTTGTGAAATTCCTTACCTTTTTAAGGTATGTGTCCAATCTAATTTACAGGAAATGGTCTCTCTAGTTTAAAAGATGCACCATGTATTTAGCTAGGCTGGCTCTGTTAGAGAGAAGAGGATATGATGCAATCACTCTTCTGTTTATACTACATTTCCCATCAGGCTTTGCACATTTCAGTGAATGTGGGAGGTACACTAGCCTGTACATGTAAATATGAACAAGCCCCCTTCAACATGAATCACACTCCTCATTCTGCAGCCAGGCCCACTAACCACTCACATACAGCATGTCTGTTTTCTCCTCTCCAGACACAACAGGAGATAAACATATTACCCTTACTTTTTTTTAATCATTACTGATCTGTATACACATCCCATAATGATATATTATACACACTGCACTCTGATGTAATTGAGATCTTTCTAGCAGCAATCAGTGCTGTTTTGGTGTATGAGAACATCCCCAGCCTCACCACAGAAAGAGTCGGGAAGTTTTACATCAGCACGTGACACAAGTAAATGTCAGCATGAGAAAAAAAACAAAGAAGGGCAGCGCTAACTTACTAATCAATAATACAATAATGGTGGAACCCTCTAATGTTTGGGAATCTCAATCTTCAATATCACCACAATCCCGGCCTCTGTGATATGCAACGTCACATATAATACACATTACACTGAAAATAAGACCTAAAAATGACTGCAAACTTTGCAGGGATGGTGGGAACCCCTCCTACAGATATTTGGCAGTGGATGGTGTCTACTGCTCATCAGTGCCCACAAATGCAGTTTATCAGTGCCCATCAGTGCGGCTGATCTGTGTGCATTAGTGCGGTCATGCCAGTGCCCACCAATGCTGCTTATCAGTGCCCAGTGCCGCTTATCAGTGTACAGTGCCACTTATTGCCCATTGCCGCTTATCAGTGCCCAGTGCTGCCCCCCAGTGCCGCTTATCAGTGACCAACAGTGCCGCTTATCAGTGCCCAGTGCCCCATCAGTGCGGTCATACTAGTGCCCATCAGTGCCGCTTATCCGTGCCCACCAGTGTCGCTTATCATTGCCCATTGCTGCTCATCAGTGCCCAGTGCTGCTTATCAGTATCCCCCCCCCCCGGTTGCTTATCAGTGCCCACCAGTGCCGCTTATCAGTGCCCATTACTACTTATAAGTACCCATCAGTGCAGTCACAACTATGCCGCTTTTCGGTGCCCATTGCTGCTTATCAGTGCCCATCATTGCGGTCATCCCAGTGCTGCTTATCAGTGCCCAGTGCTGCTTATCAGTGCCCACCAGTGCTGCTTATCAGAGTGGAGCAGGAGGTGGAGAGAAAGGGAGTGGTGTTTTCACGTAGCAGACATGCCAAACATACCAGGAATTCCTGGCATGCCTGCTGCACCGCTGTAACCTGTTATCCCCTTCGCCGCATTGTAATAGACAGCGCAGAGCGCACTGTTCCAATGCGGGATAGGAAGAGAAAGATCATTGTTTTCACATTGCAGGCATGCCAGGAATTCCTCTCTGCTGATGTTACAGGAGTCGGGACAGACACCACATCATCCCGACTTCCAGAGTCTGGATCTGCCAGGTGCTTGGACCGACAGCCATCTCAGACACTCAATGAACCCCAGAGAGACGGAGACGGCCGATTCCCCGCCCCTCCACAGCTCAGCGCTCCAGTGAGCGTGGAGGAGCAAAGCGGAGGGCTTGCTGATTGACAGCCAGCAGCTCTCCATTTGGGGGATCTGTGAGAACCGAGGCATCGGCAGTGTACAGACGCCAGGAGACAGATGCAGCTTGGGACCAATGCTGCATCCATCTAGGTAAGTATAAAGGGGAAATAAAAAGCAAACCCATACTTCTCTCATAATTAGATAGGCACAGGTTAAGTCGACCTGGTCGGTGCTTTCTTCGCTTCATCGAGGGGGACTTCCCGACATCCATACATATCGAGGATGCCAACATGCATATCCTGGTTCCTGATATCATCAACAGTTTATTCGCTTTGCAGTAGAAGATCACCACTATTAACTTTTGGTCTTGCCATTCAGCCTGTCTGTGGCTCCCAAGGTATATACCAAGGATTTGGCTCTGGTTCTGGGGTTATTGAACACTTCCCATTGTAAGATACCAGGATGATTTGCTTCTAAGGGAACAGTTAGATAAAAAGGATGTACAACTTCCTGCGGAGGTGGTACAAGTCCTAGATGGGTTCAGCAGGATACTGTGCCATCAGTCGGCCTTGTTTTTGACTTGGTGCCTGGAGTACTTTGTCTCGGCTTATATTGCCCAAGCAAAGGATTGCTTCCACAGAAGAAATACCTGTCTCTTCAAACCCAGATGGAATCTCTAAGGATGTTGTAAGGTCCCTCGATCTGGGCATGCATGAAAGTGCTGGGGAAGATGGTGTGCCTCATGTATACAACAATGAAGCAATAGCTCCAGGATGGATACCGCTGTAACAGATGTGAGCAGGTTGCCTTTCTGGAAGCTCACAAGCTCACTGAGCAGGTGGCTAGTAGGGTTAATGGGGATGGTGTAGGGGGTGCAAGTCAGGATTATAAGGTAGGCAGATGGGTTAATGCGTTTAGAGGAAGGGGTAGGGGTTTACAGAAAAGGAGGGCCTTTTCTGGGTTTGAGCACCCTAACAGATTTGCCAATTTGGGTGAAGATGTGGGAGAGGGAAACTCAGAGGTGGCAGCAGCCCTAATGTCACTGCTACCCCTAACAGCCGATAGAGCAGCCCATCTAGTAGTGGTGGTAAGGGTAGTGCAGGTAGGCCTAGACAGTTGGTGGTAATTGGGGATTCTATAATCAGAAGGACTAAAGGAATAAATTGTCGCCAGCATCGTCTCAACCGAATGGTTTGCTCTCTCCCTGGTGCCAGGGTTTGGAATGTGGTTGACCCAGCTGTCTTGGTTCACGTTGGGACCAATGACAAAATAGATGGAAGGTGCAGGCTTCTTTAAAGAATTAGGTTGTAAGTTGAAGGGAAGGACCTCCAAGGCGATATTCTCTGAAATATTGCCTGTGCCTTGCGCAACACAGGAACGGCAGGGGGCGATTAGAGCCCTGAATGCATGGCTAAAGACCTGGTGTAAGAAGGAGGGATTTTGATTTTTAGAGCACTGGGCTGACTTTTTCAATGGGGTACAACCTATATGCTAAAGATAGTTTTCACCTAAATGGAAGTGGGTCTGTTGTGCTGCGGGAGAGGTTTATGAGAAGGCTGGAGTAGCATTTAAACTAGGATTTGGGGGGGGGGGGGGTGAATTGGATTACAATGGGGCAGACAGGTCAGACAGGGGTCAGCCCCTATTGGTGGGTGGAATGGGGAAAGATAGGGGCAGGGCTATGAAAGATGATATGAAGGTTCCCATGCTACAATCAATCATTGGAAATGGTACGGTTTGTACTATAATAAAAAATATGCAACATATGTGTGCAAAATGTGACACTGCATTAAAGTGTTTGTTCACCAATGCCAGAAGTCTGCCAAGCAAAATTGATGAGTTGAAAGCTCTGGTGCACTAGGAGAAGTAGGAATTAATTGGTATTGCTGAATCTTGGCTTCATTCTTCACATGACTGGGCTGTTAACCATTGGACTTTGGTGATATCTGAATGGTGCCTGCAGCTACAGGCATCATTCAAATGTTTTTTCTGGCCAGTGATTCCCTGCACCATAAGAATGATCATAGTGGCAGTGCAGCCCCCTGATCATTCTTAGATGGTGGGAGGGGACACCCCCCCCTCTCGCCACCCTCCGTTGCTTCTCCCGGGTCAGTCGTACGATTGGTGACCCAGAGAAGGAATCCATAGTCATCGGAAGTTGATCAGAGAGCTGACTGGTGACCATCTAGTGAATCTCTTATAATCTTCGGAGGCCTGGGCGCGACATTAACATCACATCCGGCCCGGCTTTAGTAAACAAAGACGTGGACGTGGCTGGAAAGGCCGGGATTGTTCGTGTTTTTTTTTTTTTTCTGATCTCGGTCTTTCTAGCTTGGAGGAGAGGACCTGTCACGCACGATTCCCATTACAAGGGATGTTCACATTCCTTGTAATAGGAATAAAAGTGATCCAATTTTACAGTGTAAAAATAAAGGTAAAATAAAAAACAAAACAAAAAAAAAAAAAAAACCTAAAGTGTACCCGTCCCCACGTGCTTGTGCACAGAAGTGACACATACGTAAGTTGCGCCCACATATGTAAATGGCATTCAAACCACATGTGCGGTATCGCCGAGTGCATTAGAGCAAGAGCAACAATTCTAGCGCAAGACGACCTCTGTAACTCTTAACAGGTAACCTATAAAAATGTAAAGCGTCACCTTTGGAGATTAAGTACTAAAGTTTGGCGCCATTCCATGTGTGTTCGCAGTTTTAAAGCGTGACATGTTGGGTATCTATTTACTCGGCGTAACCTCTTTTATGATGTACAAAAAAATTGGGCTAAAGTTACTGTGTTTTTTTTTTTTCATGAAACTTTTTTTTTTTCTTTAAACGCATTTGAAAAACTCCTGCGCAAATACTGTGTGACATAAAAAGTTGCAACTATCGCCCTTTTATTTCTTCGTATCTGCTAAAAAAACATAATGTTTGGGGGGTTCTGAGTAATTTTCTAGCAAAAAAATGGTTATTTTGACAGGTAGGAGAGCAGTGCCAGAAATGGCCTGGATGGGAAGTGGTTAATATTCCTGGCTATGCTCTTTCAGAAAAACCGGGTAAACCGGAGGGCTGGTGGTGTCTGTCTCTATGTGAGAAGTGATCTTAAAGCGAGTGTTTAAGAGGGCCTAGTTGATGGAGAGTGTGATGAGTCTGAAGCATTATGGGTAGATCTGTATATGGGGGTGCATACTACAAAGGTTATCATTGGAGTTTGTTATAGACCTCCCAGTTTTAGAGGAGGTGGAGACTGAGCTCCTTGCACAGATTGCAAGGGCTGGAACAGTGATAATAATGGGGTAATTTAACTACCGGAAATTGACTGGAGTAATGGCACGGCTGAGACAGTTAAAGGGCAAAAAAATTATAAACCTATTACAGGACCATTTTCCTGTTGAGGAAAAAATGAACCTGATCTCGGTTTTCTGTGCTGTAGAAAACCAGATGTTGATCTCTTGACATCCAGATTCAACACCACAATGGACAGACTTGTGACCCAAACCAGGGATCCTCTGGCCCTTGCCGTAGATGCCCTAGGGATTCTTGGGATCACTGATCTGTGCCTTCCCTCCACTCCAGCACGTCCATCTGTTAAGCAGGATAGATGGCGGCAGCATTTCGGTGATTTTATTCACACTGGCTTCACCAAGAATGTGGTATGCAGACATGCCATGGGCTATTTCCAAATTGCCCAGAGTTGTTATCGCAGGCTACAATCTTCCATCCTGCCTTACAATCACTGCCTTGATGGCATAGCTGTTGATGCCCAAGTCCTGAGGAATAGGGGTGTCCAGAATTTTGTAATTTTTACCCTCTTCAGGGTAAGAAAGTCGAACTCCAGGAGTGTGTATCACAGTAAATAGGCTTACTCGTGTGACGCTCAGGTTTGATTACCAACCGTATGTCTTGGGGTCCATTTTGGCTTTTCTCCAGTCTTGTGTGGAGATGTCTTTAGCTTTTGAGTACCATTAACAGATCGACAAATCTTTACTTTGCTTGTACTTTTCCAGAGATCTTTTAAGTTGATTTCCTTGGTTAAAGCCTTTGTGCATGGTGCCACATTTTTTCTCCTGTACTACCGTCTGTGATCTTAAATCTGATCTCCATGTTTTATAGGAACTGGACCAAATGAACTATTATCTTCACTATTGGATGTGCCAACTGTGTGTGCTGTATAAAACTGTATGTAGCCTCTGCTACATCCGGTATACAGATCTGTGTTTCTGCACTGGGGCGGAACTTCCTGCCCTTCTCCCAGAACAAAATTTATTTGAAGTGGTGCTGCTTTAGCCATTCACTGGAAGCTTTGTATTCTATGAATACAAAGCTTTGTCTGATGGGCTGCGGTGTAGAGGCAGGCTACTGAATTCATAATTTCCCACCCAGTCATTCATAAAATATAAAGCTCCCTGTGGCTGAGCATGATTCAGTCCTCGATTTTATTTCAGGAGCCGGTCAGAAGTGGCACGTCCCAGGAGGCTTGCATGTTTTTTCCAAGAGCAGCACCACTCGTGCATACACAGTGGGGAGCCGGCTGTGAAGCGGCAGGGAGTCACAGCCAGCTCCCCATAGTAAACATGGTGGTGCCGGGGACCGAAGAACTAGCCCAGGTGAGGACAGCACTGGATCAGGTAAGCATCTTTTTATTAAAAGTCAGCTTCTACAGTATTTGTAGCTGCTGCTTTTTATTTTTATTTTAAATGGATTGAAGATCCTCTCTTGGCAATGAATCCTGTAGACTGAGAACAGCTTCTGACAAAATAAACAAAGGATTATGGCAAGTCATGTTCACCTGAGTTTATATGCGCTCTGGTTTGGGGGTCTTCAGGGTACAACAAATTATATTTGAGAATAGCTATGTATAGGATTCTGTTTCTCTGCTATATAACGCAATTCATGTGTTTCTTGCTAAGTGGTTTGATCCTAATCACATTTGTCCATTTTGATGGAATGCTGCGTTTTACTGCATCATTTTGATGCAATCGTGCCTTTTGCTGCATCAAAGTACATGTCAAGTACATCTATGTGCTGCAGGAGTGTATGTGTGAAAGGCAAAGGGATATTTAAGGGCACATTTACACATACATGCACGTATTACTATGCACACTGCATGTGCTTGGAACACTGTAAATCCTGCCAAAGTTTATCTAGTTTTGGCTTCATCTCTGCTGGCTGCTCAGCTCAGAGATCATAGACTGTCCACATCTCCTTCTCAATATGTGGTTGTGCTTCTATTAGGGTTGCACCAATGCTTGTATCCATGCCGCTACCGAGCAGCCGCTTCTCCTCCTCTCCCTCCCGCGACTTTCAGCTGCTTTATTGAAAGCTATACAGGAAGATCGGTGTTTGTAACTGCCATTATCTCTGCACCGGTCACCCCTGACTGTCCCCTGTGTCGTCCTCCTGGCTCCCCGTGTCCTCCGTTTCATCCTCTGGTTCCCCCATGTCTCAGATCTGTCAGGATGGAAAGCGGAGGAAGGAGCCGGTAAATAAATTTTTTTCTGAATGGACAGTCAGTGATATGTTTATAAATGCTGAGGAGCCTCTGTCTCCTGTCCATCTTCAGTGCAGCTGAGGCTTCAGAGAAAGGGACTTTGGAATCTGTCCTCAATCCCCTTCTCTGTCTCAAAGGGGAGATGTCATGGGTCTGTTTAGACCCCTGTATCTCACCAAAGCGCGCAGGTAAGTCTTTTTTACTATAAATGGCCGAGGAAGGAGGCGAAAGGTAGGACTGTCTAGACTCTGTACCCCCTTGGCCTCCTGCTGTGTCCCCTGTCAGTCCCCACTGGCCACGTCTCTATTACCGTCAATGTTTGTGGCTAGAAGG
>BLSH010228224.1:316151-332155 GCA_018402905.1 Glandirana rugosa | reverse complement strand
AGTTTTATTATTAAAACTAGTTTAGACTAAAGAGTTTTTAAATGAGGTTATTTGCGACGTCAAAAATATCTTTTGTTAACACTGAACAGGTACATATACCACATCAGTTCTCATCCATGACACATCCATGCCACTACAGCACCCATCAGTGCCACTACAGTGCCCATCAGTGCTACCACAGTGCCTCACAATAATGTAATAGGTAGTCAAATTAGATTTGAAACAGGGCTTGAGAAATTAACATGGAAAAATACTTTCATTGGCATCTTTACGTGTGATGATGAGCATGTGATTCCATCATAGGATAGAAGTATTTCAAGCAGTCTTCTGCTCTAAACAAATGTTCAACGCTATGAAAAAAATAGTTTGGGCAATTTTGATTAGATTTTCTACATGGACAAGTCACAATTGTTTTCTATAAAAACTGCAGCGTTTATTGGAGTAAATTTTTGAGAAATCAGATTTGATCAAAATTATTATTTTGAGTGGCCATATTCCCATGTATAGCAATGAATGAATATGATTTTCTTTAACCGTTTGCCTAACTTGGAATGTCCGTCATGATTTTGACGCTAATTACTGGGGTTATAGCTGCAGCTAGATGCTATAACCCCGGTATTTTCTTTTCCAGCTGGCCGGCTTTCCGATAAATGTAATTCCAGCAGTGGATTCGCCACAGGATCTCTTTTAGAAGCGCTAGGAAAGGTGCCCCTGCCGCTTCCTGGTGGTTCCCAGCGGTAGCTCCAGGAACCATCCAGCGCTGGCAGTTTCTTCACATAGAGATAAGCAATGGCAAGATGGCCCACACTCATCTCTATGCCCTTGGAGAACCAGAGCGGCATCCCTTCAAGTTCTCGGGCTATGTAAACATGATTGTTTGTTTTGTTTGCTTTCTTTTAAAGTGGATGTAAACCCTCTCCTATACCCAGTGAAGTGAATAGCCTCAGATGATACATAGAGATAAAACAAATCTCCCTTCATATGTTTACATGTATATCTGCGGTCTTCAGCTTTATATACTGTTTAGAAAGTGTACATCATGTTAGAGATTTTCACTTCCTCATTCTGAGGCGTGAGAGACATCTTGGATTACACTGCGAGACAGCTGATTGGAGGAAAGACACCCCCCTCCACATAGGCAGAGGCTTTTCAGAGCTGTTCTGTGAGTAAAGCAGCTTTCTGCTAATCTATTTATTGCACCCACCCTGACACAAATTTCAGGCTGGCTTTAGCTCAGTTGACAGAGAACTTAAGAACGTCAGATGTTATCATGCTGATAATGGAAGAGCGGAGCAGCAGGAAGACATGTGCTTTGATGAGAGATAAGAAAACACTGCAGATATGTGCCCAGCTCAAATTTCATGAATCAGGTTTACATCCACTTTAAGGAAATAAATAAAAGAAAAAAAAAAAAATATATATATATATATATATATATATATATTTATATTAATAATTTAATAATATTTTATTTTCTTTCGCTTTTAAGGGTAAAAACGAAATGTGGGGTATATAACATGTTTTTGTGTTTTATGTATTTATTTTCCCCAAAAAATTACCGCTGAGCAAAAACCGCATGACATAAATATTTGTAACAACTGCCATTTTATTCTCTAGGCTCTTTGCTAAAAAAAACAGTAAATAATGTTTGGGGTTTCAAAGTAATTTTCTAGCAAAAAATACAGATTTTTACTTGTAAACAAAAAAATGTAAGAAAAAGGCTGAGTCCTTAAGTGGTTAAAGCCAAAAAAATGCCACTTGGCCTCCTTTTTTATTGTGCACATCCTTCTAAAAACAGGGTTGCTTTCCTTTCCGTATTTAATTCAGTGTAGGGCATTTTGCTAGGTTTCACCTTTTAACCACTTCAGCCCCTTCCGCCGCAGTTATACTGTGGCAATGTGGCTTGTTCCCGCGAATTACCTTCATACGTCGGCGCGCGAATGAGCTGTTGTGGGCACGCGCGCGCCCACTGGCCCAGCAGGGAGCCAATCAGCGGGTGGGGTGGACTCAGTGTCTGCTGGCAACCCACGATCATTCCCCGCAGTGACAGAATGGGGATTTGCCTTTGTAAACAATCCCCTGTTCTGACGGGAGATCACACAGATCCTGTCTTCCTGCTCTGCAGAAAGACGAATTTGTGTGTTTCCCCAGTCACACAGCCCCCCATACAGTTAGAAACGCCTCCCAGGGAACACATTAAACCCCTTGATCGCCCCAGATGTTAACCCCTTCCCAGCCAGTGCCATTAGTGCAATAGCAGTGCATATTTTTAGCACTGATTACTGTAATGTCAATTTTGTTTGGGTACAACGTCGCACTACTGCGCAATTGTCAGTTAAAGCGACGCAGTGCTCTATCTCAAAAAATGCCTGGTCATTAAGGGGGAAATCCTTCCGGTCTTTAAGTGGTTAAAAGGGGAATCACAAGTGTACGAGTCTGTGAATCTGCTGCTGTGGCTGTGATCTTGCTGCCATCTAGTGGATGGATTGTATGATGCTTTGTAACAGTTTTTATATCCCCAGCATAGTGAGTGATTTCCTTGGACTAGGTTTGTTGCATTTTCTAAAATTCACTTGCTTGGTCTGTTGGTAACTTGTGTGTGTATAGCATTGGCTATGAAACTTAAACTGTAATCTTTGCAAGGACTATTAGTAACCTTCATGGTTTATGCATACAGTTAAAGAAGAAACTACAAGGGAAAACTTCTGTTGTAGTATGCAATTTGTCCCTGTGCTGTATAAAAAAAAAAAAAAATGCAGATTTCTACTTTACCTTAAAGTGTCTCCTGCCACTTGTGTGACTCCTGGGCTCTCTGCTCCCCCCCCCCCCGATGTAAGCGGGAGATTCTCGGCCCTGCCTGCTATAGCTTTCAGCCAGGGAAAGGAGAGAGCCGAGCAGTCGCGTGAGCGATGGGAGACACAAAGGTAGAAATCTGCAAATTTTTTTTTTTTTTTTTTTATTATGTAGCAGGCACAGAGACACATTATATAACAGATGGGATGGTATACAGATGATATAGTGGCTTAACAACCACTTTAATGATAAACTGGACAAATATAGATAGCAAATCTTCATAATGGGGGCCCCAGACAGCGATATCAGCCTGACTGGTGGTGTTGTCCCTCTCCAAGCTATTAAAGTTAAACTTTGAATATTTTTTTTTTATTAAAATAATAAACATGTTCTACTTGCCCACTAATTGGTTTTGCACGGAATATCCCTGATCCTCTTTTTGCGCTCCTGGCTTTAGTTCTATTTTGTTTTTCGCTCAATGTGCGTCATGACTGTCCACTGAAAGCTTGACACAGCCAGGAGAAGCAAAATCTATTTTCTCATAAGCACAGACTTCCTTAGTATCAAAGCAGTCCCCATTCATGCAATATGGCCTCTTTTATGATTACTAAGCACCTTGCTTGCTTGTTGAAATGGATTAGCTATGTGCGTTCATGCATATCAAAACAAGCATGGCCAAAAAAATTCTCAAAAAATCTACAGCTTTCAGTTAAACTGCATCTAAATCTTCTTTTTTGAGAGATCAATGCAGGCATGATCATGGATCTAAACTCTAAAACATTACAATTATTTGTAGCTTACCAGGTGCTGGACAGAGTGCAGAGGAATTAGAACCCCTGTAGTTTTTTGCTGTCGCACCATTAGGGAGATTTACCCTCTCGATTTTGTCCTTTTTACCGTTCTCATTGGAAACTTAAAGTGGATGTAAACCCACCACTCAGCCAATATAAACTAATGACACAGTCTTCAAGAGGAAGTAAACCCAGATTGGGTTTACTTCCTCAATATAACCCTGTAAAGTAGAAGCATAATGGGCTACTATCCACTTATTCTAGGCTTACCTGTAGGTTAAAGTGGTTGTCACAGGTTGAAAACCACTTTAATGTGTGTGTGTGTGTGTGTGTGTATATATATATATATATATATATATATATATATATATATATATATATATATATATAATATATACACACACAATATAGTTGTGCTCATAAGTTTACATACCCTGGCAGAATTTATTTTTGGCCATTTTTCAGAGAATATGAATGATGACACAAAAACATTTTTCACTCAGTGTTTCGCTGAAGCCATTTATTATCAATGAACTGTGCTTACGCTTTTTAAATCCTAATGACAACCGAAACTACCCAAATGACCCTGATCAAAAGTTTACATACTCTGGTAATTTTGGCCTGATAACATGCACACAAATTGACACAAAGGAGTTTTAATGGCTATTAAAGGTGACTAACCTTACCTGTGATCTGTTTGCTTGTAATTAGTGTATGTGTATAAAAGGTCAATGAGTTTCTGGACTCCTGACAGACCCTTGCATCTTTCATCCAGTGTTGCACTGACGTTTCTGGATTCTGAGTCATGGGGAAAGCAAAAGAATTGTCAAAGGATCTGCAGGAAAAGGTAGTTTAACTGTACAAAACAGGAAAGGGATATAAAAAGATATCCAAGGAACTGAGAATGCCAAACAGCAGTTTTCAAACTCTAATCAAGAAGTAGAAAATGAGGAGTTCTGCTGAAACCAAACCATGGTCAGGTAGACAAACTCAAAATTGAAGCAACAACTGGGCTTTTTGTCAAGAGGAATGGGCAGCTTTACCATCTGATAAAGGGCCTCATCCACAAATACCACAAAAGACTTCAAGCTGTCATTGATGTTAAAGGGGACAATACATGGTATTAACCGCTTCCACACGGCACACAGTATATTTACTGCGGCAGTGTGGATGTGTCCCGCGAATCGCCGTAAATGGCAACTTGCAGAGTGGCTGCTAGGGTGCGCGGCAGCGCGCGCCCGCCGTACTCCGGAGGAGTGTGCCCACGGCTCGGGCGAACCCGATGCCCGCGAGCCGTGATGAGCGGCGACAGCAAAAAGAACGGGGATACATTGGCGGTTTCCCGCTCTGTCAGTGATTGCGTTTTTTTTTTTTTTTTTTTAACCAAAAATGAGGAAGAATATAAATTTGCCAAAACCGATGAAAAAAATGTTTTTTTATATTTTTTTTGGATTTGCATTTTAGCAAAAAGTAAGATTTTTTTTTTTTTTTTTTTTTGCAAAATTGTTGCTCTTTTTTTGTTTATATAGCGGTGATCAGAAATGACGCAGAGGTGATCAAATACCACCAAAAGAAAGCTCTATTTGTGAGGAAAAAAAGGACTCAAATTTTGTCTGGGTACAACGTCGCACGACCGCGCAGTTGTCAGTTAAAGCGACGCAGTGCCAAATCGCAAAGAGTGCTCTGGTCCTAACCTGGTAAATGCTTCCAGGGGTGAAGTGGTTAAGTTAAATTTTGGTCTCATCACTTCAAATGACTTTGTGCCAGCAGGTTTGAGGCTTGTCTCTGTGCTGTTTGACGTATTGTAATTGGGATACTTTGTGGCATTTGCATAGCAATGGCTTCCTCCTAGTGAACTGACTGTGCAGCCCATTTTCTTCAAGTGCATTTTTAGTGTGCATCTTAAAACAGCCACACATGTTTTCAGAGTCCTGTATTTCACCTGAAGTTATTTGTGGGTTTCTCTTTGCATCCCAAACAATTTTCCTGGCAGTTGTGGCTGAAATTTTAGTTGGTCTACCTGACCGTGGTTTGATTTCAGCAGAACCCCTCATTTTCCACTTCTTGATTAGAGTCCGAACACTGCTGATTGGCATTCTCAATTCCTTGGATATCTTTTTATATTTCTTTCCTGTTTTGTACAGTTCAACTACCTTTTCCCGCAGATCCTTTGACAATTCTTTTGCTTTCCCCATGACTCAGAATCCAGAAACGTCAGTGCAACACTGGATGAAAGATGCAAGGGTCTGTCAGGAGTCCAGAAACTCATTGACTCTTTATACACATACACTAATTACAAGCAAACAGATCACAGGCGAGCATGGCTACCTTTAATAGTCATTCAGACCCCTTTTTGTCAACTTGTGTGCATGTTATCGGGCCAAAATCACCAGGGTATGTAAGCTTTTGATCAGGGTCATTTGGGTAGTTTCTGTTGTCATTATGATTTAAAAAGAGTAAACACAGTTAATTGATAATAAATGGCTTCAGCTAAACACTAACCCTGAGTGAAAGAAAAGTTTTTGTAGTGTTCATATTCTCTGAAAAATAGCCAAGAAATTCCTAAATTCTGCCAGGGTATGTAAGCATATGAGCACAACTGTGTGTATGTATGTATGTGTGTATATATATATATATGTGTGTGTATGTATGTGTATATATATATATATATATATATATATATATATATATAGACAGACAGACATACAGACCATACATACATGCATGCCTCCTGCATCTATCTCTACCTTGCAAATGTCCTTAGTTTAAGCACTATCAGCGCTGTAAAACTCTGAAATCAGTGGGTTTCTCTCTCTGCTGGAACTCGGTGGGTGGAGTTGTGATGCCACAAGCCTCCCCACCCACCTCTATACTGAGAGATTGTGGAGGGAGGCGGGAGTGTAAAACTTCCTCTGCTCTGTGAAAGAGATAAGCAAATTGTTTGTCACTCACAGAGCAAGGGGCTAATGTATTTCACTGTTGGACTTTCTCTTCCTGAAAAAAGTTAAGGTCATTCATTACACAGTTGGATTAACTCTTTGTGGCAAGACTGGCACAGATGACATGACCAGGCAGGTTTATTAATTTTTTTTTTTTTTCGGGTTTATAATCCCAAATTTTGGTTTGTCCCAGGAATAAAGGGAAAATCTTCCAATGGACGCTACTTCCTGTGACCATGAAAACAAACAGGGATTTCCTCACTCTTCTGGCTATGGGACTTTATTTTTTGGTGGTATTTGATCACCCCTACGGTTTTATTTTTTGCGCTATAAAAAAAAGACCATTTTTAAAAAAGAACAATTTTTTCTTTTTGCTATAATACATATCCAAAAATAAAAAAAACACATTTATTCCTCAGTTTAGGCCGACATAGGCTTCTACATATTTTTGGTAAAAAAAAAAAATCACAATAGCGTATTTTGATTGGGTTGCGCAAAAGTTATAGCGCCTACAAACTATGGAAATTTGTTTCTGGCTTTTTTTTTTTTTTTTTTTTTTACTAGTAAGTGATTTTTATCGGGTCTGCGATATTGCGGCGGATATGTCTGACATTTTTGACACGTTTTTGGGACCAGTGACATTTATACAGCGATCAGATCTAAAAATAGACACTGATTACTGTATAAATGTCATTGGCAGGGAAGGGGTTAACACTAAGGAGGTGATCAAGGGGCTAAATGTGTTCCCTGTATGTGTTCTAACTGGGTGGGGCTGACATATAACAGATCTAACTGATTTCGATCACAGGGATCAGTAGATCTGTCATCCCCCCCCCCCCTCAGAGCGGGAAACCACTGTGTTTACATCGGCGGTTCCCCGTTCTGGCAGTCTGTGAAGGGAACGTGGGTCTCCGGCGGACATTGAGTCCGCCCGACCCGCGGGCACGCTCACACAGCGTGCGGCGGCGCGTGTGCTCGCCTGGTACGAGCAGAAGGGGAGGGCATCTATTGACAGCCTCCCGGCAATTCAGATCCGCACTGTAGCTGTCAATCGGCTATAGCGCAGATCTGAAGTGGTTAACCTTCAGATTATACTGCTGTATAAAGGAGGCTTGTGCACTCACTGCCAAACAAAACCCATGATAAACCTTCCCACTACGGCATGTGTTTTTTTTTTTTTATTTATTTATTTTTTTTTTAGAGTCTTAGCATCATTCTATTAAAGAATAACCAAATATTTTATGCTAGCAATTTTTTTTACTTTTTTTTTTTTTTTTACTCTTGACATTTGTTTTCTACAATCAAAACTGTTCCTTACATTGCTGCTGGAGTTTTGTCTTTTCTGTGAGTGCTTTTTACACTCTGTTCTGGTAAAAGTTAGCTGTGGAACACTTTCCGAACCCAGAACTGCTGGCATTTTCTCAGCATTCGAAGATTAAAGCCTAGTACACACAGGCTGCATATTGGGCTTCTTTCGGACCGGCTGCTGTACACATGGACCAAATGTCAACCTGTTTGTATTGAACCAGCTGACATGTGGCCTGTGTGTACGGCAGCCGGTCTGATGGAAGCCAGTTGTTTGGCCAGCTTCTGTCAAAGGGACATGACTGGAAAAGGTCTACCGATTGACTCCCAATCAGCGCTTTTAGCCAGTGGCTGAGAGCGCTGACCGGTGTGTTCTGGGGGAAGGGTGGTCTGTCCCCCTGTCAGAACACAATATTTTAGTGGGGAGGGTTGCTGTACTAACATCAGATTGTTAGTACAAGATCTCCTCCCGAACTCCAAGTTTTTTTTTTTCGTTCAGCCTGCTGGATTGAATGAAAAAAAAAAAAAAAACTACTGGTGTGTTACTAGGCTTTAGTAAGTAGGCCAGTCGGGGTAATACCTGGGAGCTACTTCATTTATATAGGTTGCTGGCAACCTTTTATTCCTCATTCTGCTGGTTTTGCTGCCAAAGGCTATAACACTGTGGGAATAAACTTTGGGTGGAGTGATTCATGCACTGCCATACAATGTCAAAACCTCTTTCTGCTGTTGCTTTTTCTTGCAAGAGCCATGTGAAACTTTTTTGTCTTTGATTCGTTCTTTCTGCCTACCTTTATCTCTTCTCATTGTGGCTGTGGAACAGGAGGGGAAAGGGAAATGTCCCCAAAGATAGGGAAAAAAAATTATAACTCTTCCCTCCTGTGTCCATAACACAGAAATTGCCTTCAGTTCCTCTGTAAGGAGTTGAATTTAATATAAATGTTTTTTAGTGTTTAAAAAAAACAAAAAAGAAAAACCCTGTTTTCATGTATAGTTTGCAGTTATAGATGTAATTGGGGCAGTGATATTTGTGAATTAGGTATGTCGTTTTCCTGTTTAATTGCATTTCACAATGGCTGTGCCTTATTGCTCTTTAACGCAATGCAAGGCTATGGTTTTTCCAAAACGTTGAAAATCTTCATTTTGGAAGATCGCTCTAGATATGGGGATCAGTTATTAGTGTAAATACAGAGCTCCATGTAGTAGGTTTACAAATCCTGTTTACTCTTCCGTTCACTGACAGACGCAGCCTTCTGATGACACGTGGGGTTATGCTCATATCACTTGGAGTAGACTAGGCAAAAATAAAACAAAAGCATAGGTTGGCCCCTCCCAGGGGGCTGTCCTCACCTTAGCATATAATCCCCCTGCTCTGCATAGCATATCAGTTTTTAATTGCCTAGTGCAAGGAGTAGACCTGGTTCCCTATGGGATCGGCGGTCTCCTGAAGATTTTTTCTGATGAAGACTGCTATCAAGAAGCCGGCTGGTGGTATAGAGGATATCTAGAATCCAAAGCTTTCCCCAGTCCGGCTGACACTATATGCGAGCTACCCTTAGCGGGGGCCTGCCGCATAGCGCCTGTTCCGTGTGGGCGGCCAGTGGCTAAAACCCACTAGAGCCTAGTGACTGGTTCGCCTGTCCAGGGGCCTGGCCAGCAGCAGGCCTCTCTATGGGGGAGGTAAGTCTACTCCGGGTGGCTACCCACTGCGCCCGTTGGATTGGTGAGTGGACCCCTCTTCCGCCCTAGGGGCGCGGAGAGTGGGCACATTCTGTGCTAGCCGGCCGGTGGGGGTCCTTTAGAAGGGACACACTGGGTGGTACCCCTTTGAGGATTATCTCCCCCTTTCCCCGCAGTAACGCACCTTGCACTGACCGTTCGGAGCCATTCGGTGTGGATCACCGCTTGTTCGCCGCCGACCTCGCCATTTTCCTATAAAGCTCTGCTTGTGTTAATGGCAGCATCCATTTGTTTGGTATACATGTGGTTTTCAGCCTGTCCTCTGGCGGCCCCCCAGTGGTCGTTTTTGGTATTACAGGAAGTGTTTTAAAAATGGAAGTAGTACTTCCGGTTTCACTTGGACAACGTAACTGACGCTCGGTGGTGCAGGCTCTTGAAGTGCAGTGGATTTTTGGGCATTGCTCTTTCTGGTCACAGTGCTGAGGCATCTAAAACAGCAAGTATAGCTGGCTCTCCCTGGGTGCTGGTAGCGGTGGGTGCAATCCTACCGGGTCTCCCTGGCTGATTGGTGGGGTAGAGTTGGTGGTCACACAGTGGGGGTGCCGGAAGGCTGGGATGTCAGAGGCCGGCAATGCTATGGCAGGGGTACCTGCGGATCAACAATCCACCCCAGAAACCTTGGTGTCCTTGGAACAGCTCAGGGCGGTATTTGGGGAATTCTTTCCCCGGGCGGGGGACCCGGTTCCGGAGGACTTCAAGAAACGCCCACCACCTCCCCCTCATTCCTCGGGAGGATTCGGATCCAGAAAGCACCTCGGTGGTCACACCTGTGGACCTATCAGAGGGTGAACTACCCTCAGACGCCGAAGGTGATTGGGAGGCTCCTTTTTCGCGTGATAAAGCAATAGTGGCCGCTCTGATCACTGATATCCACGACTCCATGCGGCTTGACCAAGCAGGGGAGTCGCATGAGTCCACATATATTTGTGGATCACTTAAACCCCCTAGGTCCCCTAGGGCTTACCCTTATGATCAGGCGTTTGAACAGGTGGTGTTCAAGGAATGGCTGCGGCCACCAAATTCCTTTGCTTTTCCTAAAAGCTTTGCTGTTCGCTACCCCTTTGAGGAAAGCTTTACTAAGAGATGGGCTTCCCCAACGGTGGACCCCCCAGTGGCCCGTCTGAATAAGGCAACGACCATTCCCTTGGAGGGGTCACCGTCTTTTAGGGAGGCCGCCGATCGCCGCACGGAGGCAATGTCTAAGGCACTGTTCTTGTTGGCTGGGTCAGCCATGCGGCCGGCGCTAGCGGCAGCGATGTCGGCACAATCTCTTCACGAGCACACTGCACACTGGTTTAACTTTTGAGTGTGCACAGGCTGAGGTGCAGCGGGCACAACATTTGGAAGAGGGTCTCCGCTACATATGCCATGCTGCTTTGGACCTTCTTCCCATATTGTCAAAAATCTCGGTTTTTGCAATTATCAGGCGGGTGCTGTGGCTCCGCTCTTGGTCGGGCGATCAGGCTTCAAAGGAAGCTCTTGCTGATCTTCCCTTTCAGTGAGGGCATCTGTTTGGCCCACAGTTGGATGAAATCATTAAGGATTTCACGGAGGGAAGAGTACTTTCCTTCCAGAGCCGAAGCGGCGGGATTTTCGCTGTAGGCAGGGTCCTGTTTCTTCAGGTCAGAAGAAGTTTTTTCGGGCACCCGGCTCAGCGGGTAAGGGCTTCAAGTCCGGTAAGGCTGCCGCTGGGCACGGTAAAAAGCCTTGGCAGCATAAGTCTGAAAAAGCGAAGGATAAATCAACCTCCGCATGATGGGTTGCCCCCACCCGACTCACGGGTGGGGGCCGGTTGCTGGGGTTCGCAGACAGATGAACTGCCCGCATCACCGATCGGTGGGTGCTGGAGGTGGTGTCCTCCGGGTACAGGATAGAATTCATCTCTCTGCCCCCAGAAAGGTTCTTCCCTTCAAACTTGGGACTCCCTCAGGGGCGTCGGGAGGCGCTTGCCGAACAGGGAGTGGTTGTACCGGTACCCATGTTGGAAAGATTTCACAGGTTTTACTCAAACCTCTTTGTGGTGCCCAAAAAGGGCGGTGTCAGGCCAGTTCTGGACCTGAAGGCATTAAACCGCTTCGTAAAGACGAAGAGATTCAGGATGGAGTCCATCCGCTCGGTCATGGCCGCCCTGCACCAAGGGCAATTCATGGCGTCCCTGGATATCAGGGACACGTATCTCCATGTTCCTGTTTGTCACAGTCACCAGCGTTTTCTACGCTTCGCAGTGGGTGACCTGCATTACCAGTTTGTGGCACTTCCCTTCGGGTTGGCTTCATCTCCCCGAGTGTTCACCAAGGGGGTGGCCCTAATGCTGGCGCTGCTGAGACAGAGGTATCGCGGTAGTAGCATACCTCGACGATTTACTCCTGAGAGCAAAGTCTGCTGCGGCTCTGGTGGAGAACGTGACAATTACGGTGTCCACGTTAGAGGAGTTTGGTTGGCTAATCAACCTGCAGAAGTCATCGTTGACTCCATCCTGCCGGCTGGAATACCTGGGTCTGATTCTGGACACGGTGCAGGCAAGGGTGTTTTTACCACGAGACAAGCTCCTAACACTTCAGGCAGCAGTGCAAACCCTGTTATCACGCCAGTGGTCCTCCTTACGGTTCTGTATGCGAGTGTTGGGGCTCATGGTGTCGACTTTCGAGGCGATACCTTACGCCCAGAGTCACACTCGGCTCTTGCAGAAGGCAATTTTGTTGCAATGGGACAAATCTCCCCTATCCCTAGACAGACTGATCAGGTTGGATCATCAGTCCCGAGGATCCTTGATTTGGTGGATTCGGGCTCCGGCCCTAAAGTTGGGGAAATGGCAATTGGTCGATAGTAACGACAGATGCCAGCCAATTGGGCTGGGGAGGGGTCCTTGGTCAGTTCTCTGCCCAGGGTCATTGGTAAGTGCAGGAAGCTTGTCTTCCAATAAATGTACTGGAACTGAGAGCAATCAGACTTTGTCTGTCCCGTTGGTCAGAAAGGCTGCGAGGCCTCCCTGTCCGGGTTCAGTCGGACAATGCCACGGCTGTGGCATATGTGAACCATCAGGGCGGAACAAGAAGCTCGGCAGCAGCCGCAGAGGCAGCTCTGATCCTTCGGTGGGCAGAACTTCACGTGCCAGCTCTCTGCAATCTACATCCCAGGCGTGGAAAATTGGCAGGCGGACTTTCTCAGCCGCCAGACTCTGGATCAAGGGGAATGGTCCCTACATCCAGAAGTGTTCCGCCAGATTTGCCTCAAGTGGGGCACACCAGAGGTGGACCTCATGGCCTCCAAGTTCAATCACAAGGTACAGACCTTTGTGTGCAGAACAAAAGATCCGTTGGCGGTCGCCTCGGACGCACTGGTAGCGCCCTGGGGTCGGTATCGGCTACTGTACATCTTTCCTCCTCTAAAGCTTCTACTGCGGGTTCTGCGCAGGATAGAAGCAGAGGGAATCCCGACAATCCTGGTAGCTCCAGATTGGCCTCTGCGTCCATGGCACGCCGACGTAGTACGGTTGGTGGCAGATGTTCCGTGGCGTCTTCCACTTCGCGAAGACCTACTGTCTCAGGGGCCCATCTTGCACCCTGCTTTACCCTTGCTGGCTTTGACGGCTTGGCTATTGAGTCCCAGGTGTTGAGGGATAGGGTTGTCTCGGACTCCGTGATCCCTACTATGATTGAAGCACGTAAAGGTACCTCACGTAAGATTTATCATAGGACCTGGAAGACCTATATTACCTGGTGCGAGGCAGGGGGTTGGATCCCCCGCTCTTAGCTCTTATATAGTGTCCAGAGTACTGACTTTTTTGCAGCAAGGACTGGACAAGAACCTGGCGTTAAGTACGCTTAAGGGTCAGATTTCGGCCCTGGCGGTTCTTTTTTCAACGGCCCTTGGCGTCTCATTCATTGATCCGTACATTTGTACAGGGGGTACGTCATATGGCTCCTCGGATATGGTCGCCTCTGGCACCGTGGGATTTGAATCTGGTGCTTTCTGTGCTGCAGAAACCACCATATGAAAAGATTAGGGACATTCCCTTGTGACTGTTGTCGCAGAAAGTGGCTTTTCTGGTTGCTGTCACATCCGCTAGGCGGGTGTCTGAGTTAGCAGCGTTATCCTGCAAGTCACCTTACTTGGTCCTTCACAAGGACAAGGCGGTTTTGCGACCTTCCCCTTCGTTTCTTCCGAAGGTGGTTTCTTCTTTTCATTTAAATGAGGATATTGTGCCCGCACCTGTCGCATCCCAAAGAAGTTGAACTGCATTCTTTGGATGTGGTGAGGGCTTTGCGGGTGTATTTTCTACAGCTTCTTTTCGGAAGTCTGATTCTTTTTTTGTGCTGACGGAAGGGTCGCGCAAAGGCATGGCGGCCTCGTCAGCTACCATTTCTCGTTGGATAAGGAAGACCGTGACTCGTGCATATGCGGTTCCCCCGTTTCCAGTCATGGCTCATTCCATCAGGGCAGTTAGTACTTCCTGGGCGTTTAGACACCAAGCCTCTGTGTCTCAGGTGTGCAAAGCAGCTACTTGGGCCTCAGTGCACACGTTTACTAAGTTTTACAAAATTGATGTTTCAGCATCTTCGGATGCTGCTTTTGGCCGCAAAGTATTACAAGCGGCAGTGTAGCCGTGATTAGCGGCGCCTGAGAGGGCGTTTTTCTGTTGGGTACGGTTGTTATAGTTTGCCCACCCCTCTTGATTGGCACAGCTTTGGGACGTCCCCATGTGTCATAAGAAGGCTGCGTCTGTCAGTGAACGGAAGAGTAAAAGGGATTTTATTATAACTTACCGTAAAATCCTTTTCTCTGAGTTCACTGACAGATGCAGCACCCATCCCTCTGTGTTGAATTTGTACGGCTTGTTACGAACTGATGTGCTATGCAGAGTTGGGGGATTATGTGCTAAGGTGAGGACAGCCCCCTGGGAGGGGCCAACCTATGCTTGTTTTATTTTTGCCTAGTCTACTCCTAGTGATATGAGCATAACCCCATGTGTCATAAGAAGGCTGCGTCTGTCAGTGAACTCAGAGAAAATGATTTTACGGTAAGTTATAATAAAATACCATTTTTTATGGTTGCCTAAATATGAATGACCAGCCATGTAAATTAACTTCAGGACTTGTATAATACTTAGGTAATACAGTGCAACACTACTGACCAAAACCATATGAACATACAGTGATTTAGCTCAGAAAAAATATAAATCACTGGGATCAAAACCAATAAATAAAAAGTGTGTTGGAATCACGAACTAGTGTACAGCAGCCACTGATAGATCATTATTACCTTTGCACAGTTTTATTGTGTGTATCACTTTATTATAGGTAGCGCTGATTGTACACCTATTTTTTTTTAACTTCAAGACTTGCCTTAACCAGAACAATAGTTCATATATTCACTCATCCCTCAAAATGCACTTTACTTCCCCCCTTTAACTACAGGAGAACTGTAAATCATATTTAGTTCTCTCCCTGTGCTTTGTATGTGTGATCCTTGTGATGTGTGCGCAGAGAGAGATCATCTGATAAAATAAGACTCAATGCAGCTTCTTCAGTAAAATAATGCCAGAAGTACCACAGCAACCAGTAAGAATCTCTCTTGCATTGATCTAGTTTTTACAAAGGTTAATTGTTGCTATGACTTATTACGTTAAACCTCAGCACAGTGGCTAAGTGGTTAGCACTTCCCCCTGGCAGCACTAGGGTGGTCGTGGTATGAATCTTAACCATGGCACTACCTGCACAAAGTTTGCATGATCTCCCTGTGCTTGTGTGGTGGTTTCCTCTAGGTACTCTGGTTTCCTTCCACATTCCAAAGACATGCTGGTAGGTTAATTGGCTCCTGTCTAAATTGGTCCTAGTATGTGTATGTATGAATGTGAGTTGGGGACCTTAGATTGTAAGCTCCTTGAGGACAGGGACTGATGTTAAATGTAGAATTTGTATGTAAAGCGCCGTGTAAGTTGGTGGCGCTATATATAAGTACCTTTTTAGTAAGAAGTGTGTTTTTCAGTTCTTACAGCTGCTGTGACACAAGCCTCTTTACAGTCAATACTTCACAAGATCATCACCGCTGGGCCCTCTGCTTTCAACATCACTTCTCTAATCTCCCAAGTTGCACAGCTGTCAGCACAAGGTGAGCAATCCTTGCAGTGTGATACTGTTAAATAACTTAAATATGAGGTTTTATGTAAGAGCCTTTAACCTTGTCTGCTAGGTATGGACCCGACAGTGGGGGTTTTACACATGCTCTTGGTGGCTGCACCTACTGGGAGCGTGTGTTTATTTGACAAGCCGGCTGTCAGATGGAAGTCATGTGGTGGCTAGGCAGCAGCCTGATCGCTTCTTAACAGCTACAGTAAGGACTGTCCCCACCATGCATTCTGGGCTGCGGGTGCCATGCTGGTCCCGTGTAATGGCAAAAAAGAAAAGAAAAAAAATTAGTTCTATCCAAGAACATA
>BLSH010228224.1:287622-316141 GCA_018402905.1 Glandirana rugosa | reverse complement strand
ATAGCCCCCCCCCCCCCCCCCAAAAAAAAAAAGAAAACTTCTTCCCATACACCATAGCTATAATCTTTCAGTGTTGTGGAGGTTAATACGATTCAATTCAATTAATTCTGGGCCTGTCAGACACTCTTCAAAAATGCCACCTATACCTGCCCTTTCATCCATTCATGAAAGGTGTACGATCACTTCCATTAATGAAAAGTGATCGATGAATGAAAGGTTTGCCTCCTCCATTCATAGCTTTTCATTCATGGAAACTATAGTACAGCTTCCATTAACAGAGGAAAGGTGGGTATAGATGGCACATTTGATGAGTGTCTGTGACATATTCAGCACTCATAATAACCCCCGCAGCACTGAAAGATTATGGCTGTGGGGTGTCGGAAGCGTGACAGGGGACTGAAGATTTCGATTAGGACAGCACGCACAAGTGAGTCTTCTCAGTAAATGTAAGGCTTCATACACACAGGCGTTTTAAAAAACGAGCTGTAACGTCGTTAGTCGTAAGGGGTGGTGGCTTCCAGGTGACATCAGCGGGTGGCCCCGCCTCATGCCAATATAAGTCATTGCGCAGCACGGACCCGGCTTTCGAGTGGGAGAGCGACGAGTCAACATGGGAAGAAGACAGAGGCAGAAGACCCCTCAGAAGAAAGAAGTCCCCACAAAAGAGCAGAGGAAAGAAGAGCCGGAGAGCGGAGAAGATGCCAGAGCTGATTTAATAAACTATTGTAAAAAAGCTGTGTAGTGTGTTATTTTTCATTCACATAGGGTGGGGGGGCGGGATCTGAGGGCATCCTTCCGATACGCCCGCAGACCCCGACAACCAACGACCAGGGTTGTCGGGAAGAGGCCCTTGTCCTCATCAACATGGGGACAAGGTGCTTTGGGGTGGGACCCTGCCCCAAAGCACCGACATCCCCCCCCCCCCCCATGTTGAGGGCATGCGGCCTGGTATGGGCGTCCCCACCCCCTTTCCTGGCCTTTCAGGCTGCGTGCTCGGATAAGGTTCTGGTATGGACTTTGGAGGGGGACCCTACGCTGTTTTTTCAGCGTGGGGGTTCCCCTTAGAAATCCATACCAGACTGAAAGGTCCGGTACCTCTTGGGTACCAATTTTTTTTAACATTTTTTGTGGGGGTTCTCCTTGAAGGTCCTCAGCACACAAGTCGGATCATCATGTTCCGACTTCTGGTGTGGCTTCTATTCAAATCAATGGGCTCCCATAGGGAACCATTAATTTTGAATAGAGGCAAACGCCTGACGATGCTTAACGCTGTGTATAAAATGTTGTCGTGTTTTTGAACTTTTTGGCGACTCAGTGTCAACACAGCTCTAGCTCTGCAGCTTCCGAATGTGCTGGTCGTGGGTTTTTTATTTCACAGCTTAAAACCGCCTGTGCCACTTACAGCTCAAAAACATCAGCGTGTTTGAGGCCATTGAATAACATGGAGAGGCGTTTTTAAGCTGTAATAGCTCAAAAACGCGGCTGTGAAAATGCCTGTGTAGGAGTCCTGAGTTACCTCCCTGGCACTGATTTTTTGCACATTTTAACCTCAACCTAGGATTTAACAAACGTAAAATTAGGCTTTAATATTCATAGAAAAAGCTGCAAGATATTGCAAAAAAACAAGATATTTAAATTAAAGATGGTATAGTGAAGTGGCAATATTTTTCCAATACACTGCTCTGTCCAGTCATACCATAAAATACACTTATGAAAATGTCAGTTAAAACAGATCAGCATGCCAAATTTCTGCACAGGGTTTAGCGCCTACACACAGCTGTAACCGTTATTCATTTTTAAATATAATACTTTAATGTTAGTTTTTGGTTAAGTCACCTTCTGAGCAGCATTTGTACTTTTGAAGTAAATGCATGCTTTGGATGATGGGTGTGTAGTACTTTTCTGTTTGTGTGAAGTTTTAATGTGCCTTTTGAAATATTAGATAATGCCTGAATGCAAGCACAGGTCTACTTTAAAGCGGTAGTAAACTCAGCCCAAGAAGATTAAGTAAACATATATTTTGAGTCCACTTTAGATATGGAAAATAGCTAGCATACACATGAAAGCTAAAAGCTGTCTTACATGCCAAAATCGTGGTGTTAGAAACCGGTCCCGGGCGGTATAAGGTGCCACCATTATAACTTATCTCTTCCGCGTCTTTCCTTGTATTTTCACCCTCGTTCTGTGTAGAGCCCGATAATCTCACGCATGCGCATTATTAGGTCTCTAAGCTTTCTCTTCCTTGCTCTGCAGCTCCGCCCTCTCTCCACAACCCCTGTGACATTCAGAGTCAAGAGTGTGCCAGGAAATGCTTCTGAATGCGAAAGTATTAGTTGCAAATATCGTGTTAGGTTGGGGCTGACGCCATCTCCAGGAGATAATGCAGCCTCGGCATACAACATGTATTTTTCCAGCAGCCTTATCTTGTCAGAAAAAGATACTTACGGCGCATGCGCGGGTGACGTCATACGGAGGAAAATACAAGATAACAGAAATGAAGCAGGTAAGGAGACTGTAAGAAAAAGGAATGTAATATTGATAAAAGGAGTAATCTTAGCATTTAAAGTGTGGTGCAGGGGTTTACTACCGCTTTAATGCCCCCCTCCCCAGAAACAAATTCTCACCTATGGTACTCCCTCACTGTTAAGCTGCCAAGAACAAAGACCAATCCAGCAGTTCTGGATATGGAGCAGTATATGTGCCTACTATCCTTTTACTTATGTCCAAGCTTTGTGATTGGCGCAGTGTTGTCATATGGGACGAGAAGTCCCCTCACCCCCTTTTAAGCTCTGACTACTCGCTTGAGTTCACGCTGTGCTTTATTTTCTTGCTACATGCAGCTGATCACGGTGGCAGGAAAGAAAAGAGCGGTCAGGTTTTGCTGCCAGAAAAGGGGACTTTTAAGCTTCTCTCAAAGCAGAGCAATGTAAAAGTATATCTAAACTCATACTCGCCTTTTTTTTTTTTTTTTTTTTTCCCTTTTTGATAGTGTGACCAAGGATTAAAGCTCTGTTGGAGAGATTCCTTCACTTACTTTCTGGTGAAAGAGTTGTCTCACCAGTATGTCCCCAGGTTAGGATGTGAGGGGAAATATCTCTTGACAGAGCAGTAAAACCTGACAGGGATTCTAATTTTTCTCAATTTTACCCAAAAAAGTTTGCGGCAGAGATAAATGTTTATCTAAATTTTAAGTGAACATTTTGCTTTTTGTTAAATTAAGTAGAGAAAAAAGGTTGTGCTTTCCTCCTGTACCTCTTCAATGTACCATTTAATTTAAGTTTGCTTTTGAGCTGCAAGCTAAAAATATGGCCAAAGATAAAACCATTTAAACTTCTGCTGTTTGTGACTCTCAATCTAGTTCTAAAGTCAACTTTTTTTTTTACCTTTAATGTGTTACCTCCCTCAGTAGTTGTATCACCCCCACTCCATAAAAACTGACCTTTCTCGACCCAGCACTGTGCCCATCTGCAGCGGCGCTCTCCCCACTCTAACAGGGCCCAGGCAGCTGCAGCCATTGGTTTCTGCTGCTGTTAAGAAAATTGCATGTGGAGGGAGACGGAGCCGAGCCAGGCTGTGTTTATGTACGTGTGCAGCTCAAATCGGGAGTGTGCCAATAGCAGCCTGCTTATATGGGGGCATTCGCAAAAGTGCAGGAGCAGAGGGCACCAGTGGGAGACCCCAGTAGAGGAGGTAAAAACCTGCTCTGTGCAATACCATCAGAGCAAGTAGGCAAAAAAACACTCATAACCACTTCATACCCATGTTACAGCTGAAAGATTGCTACAGTGTAGCTCTTTTGTTCTGGGAGAATGTCCATGGACGTCCCAAAACTGATTCCCCCTCCCCCGGGGCACCCATCTAGCGTGCTCTGTGATCGTTGTTTCCTTGGGACACAGCTGATCGCAGTAAAGGGCTAATCACAGCAACCCATTGTCATGTGATCAGCTGTGTCCAGTCACAGCTGACCACGTAAACAAACTTTTGCCGATTACGGCTTTCCTCTCCCCATGTGCTGTCAGTGTGAGGATTACGGGCAAGTGTGACGGGACATTTACACAGATAATCAGTGCTGCCTTTCATTGCATCCTCCAAGAGTAGTGCCCATCAGTGAAGCCTCGTCAGTGAAGGAGAAAAATTACTTATTTGCAAAATTTTATAATGAAGAAAAACTTTTTTTTTTCCCCCCTAAATTTTCATTCTTTTTTAAGTTTAGCAAAAAATAAAAAAACTCAGGTGATTAAATACCACCAAAAGAAATCTCTATTTGTCTCAAAAAATTATACAAATTACTTGAACATGCTCTGTATTGAAGTGGTTAAAGAACATTTTAGGTTGCATTTGCCATTAAAAGCACAAGAGATTTTCTTTTTTACAAGATGTTTTTTGTTTCAGCGACACAATCAAATCAGTCACCCATGTCTTTGACGTCTGATGCCTCATCGCCAAGGTCATACGTATCCCCCCGAATCAGCACGCCGCAGACAAACACGGTTCCCCATAAACCCTTGATAAACACCACACCTGTATCTTCACAGCCAAAGGTAGAAACCTCTGAGTTTTCACTCCCCCTTTGTCATGAAATGCACTGATTATTCATTGTTGGTGAATAAACTTGGTTTTCATTCTAGGCCAGTACTGCAGTTGGTGCTAAACAAGGACCATCTACACAGACAGTACAACAGCAGTCAGTGACTGCAGAAAAATCCCAAGGTCATGAACCTGCCTCCCCCCGAAACCTTCAGCGTCAGAGGCAAGTACTGTATTGGCTTTTTGTTTGTCATCCTCTTACATCTGTGCAGTCAAACCATGGGGTGCTTTCACACGGGCGATCTGCCCGGCAGACTCCGCTTTGCTCAGCAGGGATCAATCTGTTGATTGCCGCTGAACAGGAGCATGACAGGTCTGTCTCCGCTCACTGTGCGGAGATGGTCCTGTCTAAGCCCTGCTCTCCTCTATGGAGATCTAATTCAAACGGATCCGCTTGTCCGTTTTCATCCGATCCGCTTCTCCAGACGGATGGAAAATAGGGTTTCCATCCCTCTGGATTTCATGGATAGGATCGGATGTCAGCGGACATGTCACCATTGACATCCGCCGCTCCATAGGGCTGAGTGCAGCGTCCGATCAGGTCCCCCTGAAAAACTGACAGGCGGACCTGATTGGAATGCCCGTGTGAGGACTCTAAGGCCCCTTTCACATGGGCTTGTCCGATCATGTCAGTTTTTCAGGCGAACCTGATCGGACCTTCCAATCACTCCTATTGGGCGGCGGATGTTAGTAGTGACATGTTCGCTGACAACCGCTGCTATCCGTTCCGATCCCCTCCGCCAAATCCAGGCGGATGGTGGTCCTATTTTCCATCCGTCTGTGGGATAGGATCGAATGAAAACATACAGGAGGTCTGTTTTCACCCAATGTTCCCCATAAAGAGCGGGACTGTGTCCGTCTGCTCTCTGCACAGCAGAGTGGAGATGAACCTGTCATCCGCCTGTTCAGCAGGGATCAGCAGAGAGCGATCCCCTGCTGAGCAAGCAGTCTGTCCAACGGAGTGCCCGTGTGAAAGGGACCTAATGCCTGGTTTCTAAAACTTTTTTAAATGTACTTGGTTGTGTACTGAATTACATAAATTCTACTGTTGTCTCAAATATCAACTATACCTAAAACATGATTGCTGGCAAGTTAAATCATATGCTGGTTTGTACACCTCTCATGGATACTGTGTGGTATCTCTGAGTATTATTGGCCAGCCTGATAAGCCAAAAGCTAAAGTACACCCATCAGGAGAGACTTCCATTGCTGACCTCTCCTGAGAATGCTCGTTGACTGTCATACTGATACTTTGGGTTCTGTATTTACCGAGTATTGAAATAAGTTTAGACATACTTTGCTGAATCTGGTGCTCAGAACCATTGAATTCAGAAATGACAAGGCACATGCAGTTTTCAGCAGATAAACTATGGCTCTTAGGACAGGTCAGGAAACAAACTGTTTTTGAGAAATCTGGCCATATGTTTCCCCTGAGATGTATGAAGCCAGTGGGTGATTTAGCCCCCGTTCACACCGGTGCGGCTTTGAAATCTCCCTACTTCAGCAAGATTTAAAAGTTGCGTTTTATTTATGATTCCGACCAGCACTAGCATCCCTTTAATGGGGTCTGTATTCATCGGGGGATGGGAATGATAGGCGATCATGCCACCACTGTGCACCTAAAGGAAAACTTAATTGAAGTAAACAGGCTGTGTGTAGTACAAAATTGTGCCCCACCACAGCACCCCCATTCTGTCAAAATCACCAGCAGGGTGTTGTGTAAATTCAGCAATAGTAAAAGCTGCTGTCGGAAAACATGGTCTAAACCAGCGTTTCTCAAACTTTTTTGCCTTACGGCACACCAAAAAGATCTAAAAAATGTTCACAGCACCCCTGCAAAGATTTAACAATTTTTGTGGTGAAGAACTTATTTATTTTTACTTATGTGTGCTGATGGGGTATGCTCACACTTTGGCATCCAGGTGTACTGAGGGCCCCTTCCACTCTCCATCCATAGAATGCCCATGACACCTGGATCAGTACATATACATACAGATAATCTGAAAATCAAATCACAGCCTGTCATATCCTAAAAATATATTTCATTCCATTCCCATTAGCACTTTCTGAAATATTATCTCACATCTATAGATTGTATGTACAGCCTATCCCAAAGCCTGGACATGACCCCGTCCCCCCCCATAGTAGTGGGCAGCATGGGCAGAGTTAACCTCCCCAGAAGCACTTCACACAGGCCAGCGAGGCAGCCTCACCTCAGACAGGTGCAGGTGGACACTGGGCAGGCTCCTCTCTGACGTGCTTGTGCTCTCTCCCCCTCAGGCTCTGAGCCGCTGCAGAAGATGGAGGGATGTGGGTGGAGCTGCAGCCAAAATTGAGTCATTAGGCACGGAGCAAGAATTTAAATCCTCCTCCGCTCTAAATGCCGCTCTCTCCTTGCAACGGCACTGGTTGTTAGATGTCAGGCGATCCTAGCAACCAGTGCGGCTCTGCAGTAGAGGCCAGCGGAGGATCGGCCTGCCGCCCTGGACTTGGGGCTAATGTAAAACAAGCACTAGGAGACCTAGGGCTTTTTGGGGGTCCACTTGGGGCTTTAGCCCCGGGTCAGCCCACCCTCCCGATGCTTCCCACAGAACACCTGCAATTCTCGTGTGCCACCACACGAAATTTGAGAAACAGTGGTCTAAACTGTTCATACAAGAGATGGATACAAAGTAACATTATTACTTTTGTATTTGCTTTCTTTTCATCTTCAGATCCAAGGATGCGCATTGGTCTGCCTATGATGTTAGCTGAAGTAGAACTATAGGCAGACTGCGTCCAGGCTCAGACATCTGTCCCTATCTGCAGCTATCTGCTCTGTGTGTGGCTACATGCGAATAGTAACGGCTGCTATCAGTTTAAAAGGGCTGAGCAGCCGCTGCTGATCCCATAACCTGGTTATTCCAGCAGGAAGAATTCAGATTGTTGCTGCAGGAATCCAGCAGTTGCACCAACACAGCAGCAGGAAAGGGCCTAAATGTGTTCCTATTTTAACCCGTTACTAACACATTTTTAACCCTAAACCATTTCTAATTAACTTCTCCTTTTCCTTCCCCTTCTTCCTTTAACTATTCATTTCTATTTTTTTTTTTTCTAAATGCACGTTTTAAACACTTTCGTTTTATATTTGATATTTTTTTTTTTTTGGTAAATGTATAATTGGTTAAAAGAATCTGTATTTCATTTGTAGTTAACTTACAAATATTGAGCTGATGTGTTTTTTTAATTATTTTGTTGGGGGTGGTAGTTTCTCTTAAACTTGGCTCCATTTTTCATCCAAAAAATGTGGTTGTTTCTGTGTTAGAGTGCTTTTTTGGTTTAAGTCTGCATTAGCTGAGCTGTCAGCAGCAGTCTGCAGCTCCTCAACGAGTTATGTAGAGTAAAGCCATGTACACATGCCGGGTGACATTGGCCGGTTCAATAAAAAACGTCCAACATTCAGCCAGTGTTTATGGCAACCAGTTTGACAGAAGCCATCCATTTGGCCGGCTAATGTCGGACGAGGATGCTGGAAAATCAGCAGCCAACTGTCTCCCGATCAGCACAATCAATGGCTGAGATCGCTGATTGGAGTGTTCTGGCGAGGGGGGTTGTCGTCCTGTCAGAATTCCACAACTGGGAGTGGGAGATCTCTGTACTAACGTCGGATTGTTAGTACAGCGGCTCCTACCGGAGCGGACAGTTTCTTTTTTTTTTTCGTTAAACCCACTGGGTTGAACTGAGAAAAACTCAGTGTGTACCAGGCTTAGAGGAGTTCTGCCTGGGGGGGGAAAAAAAATTATAAGGCAGCAGCTACAAATACTGTAGCTGCTGACTTTTAATATATGGACAGTTAGCTGTCTAGGGAGCCCACGATGTTGGCACTCCTGCCGATTTTCGGATCGCTGTTGGGAGCTGCCACCGCCATTCATTGTAAAGGAAACCACCAGTGAAGCCTTTCAGCATTACTGTTGGTTCCCTACTGCACAAGCGCGCTGCACTTCCTAACTGGCCCGGTGGCGGATGAAGGAAAGGGGGGGTGGGCAAACTTCCGAGGGGGGGGGGAGGATACCTGTCAAAATCAGGTACCCCCCTCGCACCCCAAAAGGTGCCAAACTTGGGGGGCAGATAAGCGGATGTACCACTTTTGGGTGGAACTCTGCTTAAAGTTTTGCACAGCATCAATGCCTGCTTTGCTTAGGTCATCTCTGTATTGAGTTCTTCACCTTAATATACTTTTTAGTATCTGGTGTGAGCTAGGCAGAATGGTGGCCAGTTTTAAAGCCCTCATACAGTAGTCCCACATAAATAATGCTCCGGGTGCAGCTGCTGGAACATGTTACATGTTCCACCTTAAATAGGGGTGGAACATGTAACCTGTTCCCAAAGGTGAACATACCCTTTAAGCAAGGTTTGTCTGCTCTCTGCAGTGTATAAAGTTTGAGAATTTAAACTGTACCACCACTGAATCTATTTTCAGATGTCAGAAAGGTTGTTACGAAACCCACCACATTTCTGACATCTTTTTTTCCAATAAGAGACCCCAATGACTAAACCCCTATTGGAGTGAAATGTGTTAAAGAAGCTTGGTGGCTCTTGTAATTTTTATTTTATTTTCTTTTTTTTTTTTTATCTGTAGAAGTGAATGGAGACAAGGTGTGGTGCTTAAATAGTGAGTCTTGGTCAAATGACTGAACTATGATTGTTGCCTTTTCAACTTTCCCTATGCCATGTATGTGTAACACAATGTAGGCTTTCTATGGCCATCTTTGCTAATGTAGAAAAAAGAGTGGGCCATGAAGGTAGATTGATTTAACCAGCTAACTGTCTGCTTTTATGAGCTCCAGTGAAGGGGCTTTGTGCATTTCAGGAACATTTTTTTTTTTTTTTTGGAGGGTGAAGTGTACCATGGAAATGAAGGAGGTAGTGTGAGGCAACTTCAGATGGGAAGGAATTTTTATAAGATCTCTTGGTTCGTACATCAGTGACACCTAGTGCCACATTTGGGTACTGCAAAGGTTATGATGGTGGTAGCTGAAGATTGGCACATGTTAAGGCCATAGTTCATATTGAATCCCTATCACTAAAGCAAGTCTCCCACCACAGTAAACAAATCTGTAGTTTTCATTTTGAACAGCTTATGGTGAATAGTTTGTCAATAAATATGTAGTTTTGCAAAAGGATGGTTGTGCAGTGTGTATTTCACCCCCCTTTCCATGCCTTTGTTATAACAAATGCAGCATAGAAGTCAGAGGACCATTACATAAATGTTTCTCTTTGGTCTCCTTTTAGTAGTCAGAGAAGCCCGTCTCCAAGCCCCAATCTTGCCTCCAGCACTTGTGCATCAAGCACGTCGTCTGTATCGCAGAACTCGTCTGCACGGTCATCTTCATCTTCACTGACGCCAACGCTAGCTGCCTACTTCAATGAAAACCTTATAAAGCATGTGCAAGGCTGGCCTGCTGAACATGCCGAAAAGCAGGTAATGTTCACTTATGGTTTTTTTTCCCCCTATTTTTTGTGGTTGATGGTTTAATTGTAAACGGGGAGATTTACTAAAACTGGAGCACACAGAATCTGGTGCAGCTGTGCATAGTAACACCTATCGGCTTCTACGTTTTATTGTCAAATCTTAATTGAACAAGCTGAATTTAGAAACAGATTAGTTACTATGCACATCGGCACCAGATTCTGTGTGCAATAGTTTTAGTAAACCTCCCCCAATGTTTATCTGGTGAAGGACTTTTCTAACTGTGCTGTTTTACAATGTGTGGGTGTTGGTCATTGGATCATAGGTAATTTTTTTGTGTCTAAGTTGAGATAAACGGAAGTGATCACACTGATGAGATGTTGCTTACTACCAGCTAGTGCCCTTTTCCCCTCACATGTAGGTGGTTGGGATGAGCTCCAGGGCAGCTGGACAGATTTTTTTTTTTTTTTTTCAAATTCTAGATTATACCCTTTTTCTGACTTATACAGTTGGGTCCATATATATTTGAACACAGGCACGGTTTTCATACTTTTGGCTTTGTATGCCACCAGAATAAAATTAAAATGAAACAATCCAAATGAATTTGAAGTGCAGACTTTCAGCTTTAATTCAAGGGGTTGAACATAAATATTAAGTACAGATTTTAGGAACTGCAACCATTTTTATACACAGTCACCCCCATTTTCATGGGCTCAAGTGTAATTGGACAAATGAATGTAATCATAAATAAAATGTTAATTTTTAATATTTTTTTGAGAATCCTTTTCTGGCAATGACTTCCTGAAGTCTGGAACCCATGGACACCAAAGACTGGGTTTCCTCCTTTTTGATGCTTTGCCAGGCTCTAACTGTAGCTGCCCTCAGTTTTTCTTTGTGGGTCTTTCTGCCTTTAGTTTTGCCTTCAGCAAATTAAATGCATGCTCAGTTGGGTTATGATCAGGTGATTGACTCAGCCATTGCAGAATATTCCACTTCTTTTCCTTCGAAAGCTCCTGGGATGCTTTTGTATTGTGTTTTGGATCTTTGTCCATCTGTACTGTGACGTGCCGTACTATCAACTTTGCTGCATTTGGCTGAATCTGGGCTGACATATGTCTAAACACTGCAGAATTCATCTGGCTGCTTCTGTCACATCATCAATAAACACCAATGACCCAGTGCCACTGGAAGCCATGATTGCCCATGCCATCACACTGCCTCCCCAATGTTTTACAGATGATGTGGTGTTTAGATCATGAGCTGTTCCAAGCCTTCTCCACACTTTTCTCTTCCCATCATTCTGGTACAGATTAATCTTTGTAATCTGGCTTTTCTATTCTTCAGACTTATGAATGGTTTGCACCTTGTGGTGAATCCCTCTGTATTTGCTCTTGTGAAGTCTTCTCTTGATTGTAGACTTTGACAATGATATGCCCACCTCCCGGAGAGTGTCCTTCACTTGTCTGGATGTTGTGAATGGGTTTTTCTTTACCATAGAGGCGATTTTGCGATCATCCACGACTGTTGTCTTCCATGGGCATCCAGGCCTTTTTAGGTTGTACCAAACTGTTGATTTGGCCCTCCTAATGTTGCTGCTATCTCTCTGATGGATCTGTTTAGTTTTTGAAGCCGTACAATGGCCTGTCCCACTTGCATGGACAGCTACTTTGAACGCATGATGTAGGTTCACCGTAATAGATTCCAAATGCAAATACCACACTTAGTCAACTCCAGAACTTTTATCTGCTTAATTGATGAAGAAATAATGAAAGAGTAGCTCACACCTGGCCATGAAACCGCTTTTGAATTAATTGAGAGATAAAAGGGCAGAAAAAAAAGCGCCAGGCCAATCCTAGTACAGCATTATTTTAATTAGATTAAAATGCAAGGTAATGACAGTATAATGCTCGGTACACACGAGATTATCGGGCGAATGATCGTTTTGTTTTTTCACATGCTAATCTCAGATCGAATCGGAAGAGTGTAATAGTCACAAATTCTCGCACGACCATAAAAAATCGGAAGCGATTTGTAGTGTATTTGTATTGCATTTTCGAATGACAGCTGTACTGATGAAACTAAAATCGTACGATCGGGCACTGTGCGAGAACATTTTTCCTGCATATCAGATGAATTGTCATGATTGGCTCTCGAAAGCTCTGTACTAACGTTCCGATTATCGTACGATCGCTTTGAAATCTGTATTTTCCATACAATTTTCTGATCGTGTGTACAGGGCATAAGATGCATTCACACAGTGCTCTGTAGGTAGGTGCTTGCCACGTCCAGCATCGGAGCAGAACCGCCGGTATGTCCCTGTGATGTTGTGCCAGGTGTCAACGGGAAGCTGAAGGCTTGAGAGACCTCGGGCGGACACCGGCTGGGTTACTTGGCGTTGAAGAGATCCGGAGCTGTCAGACTGGGTTGCCGTCTACTGCTGTCTGTCCAATCAGCATGCCTTTCAGAAGCCTGGCCACGCCTCCATCAGCTCTGCTGCAGCCAGCGTCCTCCCGAGGTGCCTGGAGGCTTCAGCTTCCCGCTGACACACGGCGCCCATGGCACAACATCACAGGGACATTCTGGCAATTCTGCTCCGATGCTGGACGTGTGCAAGCACCTACCCACAGAGCACTATGTGAATGCATCTTATACTGTCATTACCTTGTATTTTAATCTAATAAAACAATGCTACACTAGGATTGTCCTGGCGCTTCTGTCTTTTTTTTTTTTCCTACCCTTTTATCTCTCGCAGTTATCGGGTCCTCAGTCCGCAGCTGAAGCAGCCTCGCTACCTCTGCAGCACTTATTCCAGAAACTTTTATACAAGGATTCACTCCCTAAAACTTTAGCAAGATTGATTTATTTATCCATTCATTTCATTTTTAATTGTTTTGACATCTAAACAGACTTGAGAGTTTTTTTTACCACTTTTTAACTATAAGGTTATCTAGTGCTGAGCTTCACACCATCTTTGCGGGTTTTTTTCTTTTTGATTCAATTGTCCAATTACTTTTGGTCCCTTGAGGCTATTCTTAAGAGCTGTAATTCCTAAACCCTTCCTCTGATTTGGATGTACATACCCTCAAATAAAACCGAAGAATCTGCACTTTCAGCCCATTTCCATATATATAACTATAGCTTGAATATGTTTTGGTAAATACCTGAAAAAACTAAAATTGTGCCTGTGTCCAAATATATATATGGACCTAACCGTATATTTGCAGTTTTTTTTTTTTAATAGCTGAATGTTTAATATATTTACTGGGTTGTCCATAATGGTTTCAGATAATGTCAGGATTAAATGGAGTTTTTTCGTGTTGTGGGTTAATTATAATTTGTTTTCTTTTTCTTATTATGCAGGGCAGACTTTTTTTAAAAAGCATTTTCATTGGCAAGTAAATTTGTATTTTTTTATTGTCTTGCTTGTTTCAGGCATCAAGGTTACGTGAAGAAGCCCACAACATGGGAAGCATTCACATGTCTGAAATTTGTACAGAGTTGAAAAATTTAAGGTCTTTAGTTCGAGTATGTGAAATTCAAGCAACTTTGCGTGAGCAAAGGTGTGTAATCATTTTTTTCCCTCTGTACTTACTGTGCGTATTACATCATCATATATAGAATTTTTTTAAATTATACTAGTGAATACTTTTTTTTTTTTTTGCTGTAAAACAAACTTTTTTTATTCAGCATGTGAACTATATTTGTCCGCTGGTATTGTTCCTGTTGGCTAGAGCAGCCTTTTTCAACCATGGTGCCTTGAGGTTACTTCAGGGGTGCCTCAGCAGAATGCCCAAAAATTGTATACAAGGCAGCAGGCGGATGAAGCCTGCCTTTTAGTTACACAAAATCACAGGTTTTCATTGTTCACCATTACATCCTTCTAGCTGCCAACAACCGATGTCAGTTGATAAGAATGATGGCAGTCGCCTGCATAGAATGCTATTTTGACCCTCACCTGCCCCTCTCCGTAAGTTTTGGGGTCACATTAGCTGAATGATAGAGAAAAACTGAGGAAGAAGAGAATGCTAGTCAGTACCAACTTGCACCACTAATGTTGGATGTCCCAAGTGTGTGGATGTTGCTGCATTATGTAAAACTATTATAATAGTTTTTTTACATTTAGTGTGGGGTGCCTCAAGACTGTACATAATTTTAAAGGGTGCCTTGACCGAAAAAAGGTTGAGAAACACTGAGCTAAAGAGTCTAAATAGAAATCAGATAAAGTCTGTTTATTAACCAGTATGATCCATCAGCTTTTTAGCATTCCTGAACCTGTGTTCACATTATCTAATGTAAGCCACTGACAGAGCAGAAACTGTACTGTGCTGTTACGCATCTATGCTGTTGGTAAATTTTAACCATGTACCACAGAAACCCCCCGGGTCCTTGAATGTTATGGGAGATGCAAATTATGTTGGGCACCCCATACAAAACTTTGTGGATGCCTTAGTGGCCTGTGCAGTGAGAACCGCTTTGCATTGTAGCACCAACTTCTACGGGGCGGTGTTTATTACTATATAGCATTTATATAGCGCCAACAGTTTGTGCAGCCTTTTACAAAGTGAGGGCAGACAGTGCAGTTAAAATATAATTCATTACAAGAGGAATGAGAGAGCCTGTATTTGCTTACACTGTGTATCCCATAATCCAGTGGCATGTGCTCTACTTACCAAAATCTATGGTTTACATCACAGTGCTGGTTTATATTTTTTTAGAGTCAGATTCACTTTTCAGTGGTTTTCCACACTATAAATAAAAGATCATACAAACCTTTGGCACATTCATCTTTGGTGAATTTTGTGAAAATTAAATCTTTAAAAAAAAGTTAGGCTTTGGCATATAAAACCATGCACTTTGAAGTGGCTTAGATAAGTCATGGTAGCAGATTTAGATGAGGTTCATCAGCACCCGCTACTGCAAATAGTGGCCATTATGGTAATAAAGCATGAAAGCATATTTTAATCTGCTAATTAAGAAACGCCACTCACAGGCCGAAACTAGCCAATACAGTAGAAACATGCTGACTTTCAGCCTGTGTGTACAACTGCTTGTCTGACAGAAGCCAATCTCACGACCGACATCGGTCGAATGAGCATTCTGGATTATCAGCTGCTGGCCGGCATCTGATCAGTGCTTGCAGCCAGTGGCTGCGAGTACTGACTGGCGTATTCTGGCCGGTGGACGGTCCCCAAGTCAGGACACAATAGCACATCGCTGTACTGACATTGCGTTGTTTAGACTGCTGGTTTAAATAAAACTTAACGTTTGTAGCAGGCATAAGAGTTGGAAAATTTCACTCCATGAATTGAGTGAAAATTTACTTCCAATTATCCAATCATGTGAAAAGCAAATTTCTTGTTCATCTAACTTGCGCATGATCGCGTATTCAAAGGAACTACAGACAAATTGAATGCAGATTCTTGCCTTTAGTGAACCCTATACATCTGTTGCCTGAATTTACTATACCATTTTGAAAGGGTATTCATGAGAACAGAAAAATTGGGCTCATAATTTAGGAGCCAGCCAGTGGATTCAGCCCACGTTTTACTTTTAGATCTAGCACATGATGTGCTTGCTACTATTATGTATCAATTTTCATTCTTAAAGAAATATGGAGGCTGCCATTGCTGACCACCAAATACTAGTGACCTCAATGCCCACCATCTATAAAGCACTATTGATCTTTCAGTTAAAATCAGCTAAATACATTCCAGATGCATCAAAACAAAATATATTTAATGTCTTAGTTCATTTTGTTTCTAAAACAGCCACAACCCAAGTAGAAAAGCCTGTCCTCTGCATTTATGTCATAGTGTGTAATTCTTGTTCTTTGAGTGGTGGAGATAGGGTTCCCTGTATACAGGTTGGGGGCCCCTGTGTACAGGTAGGTGGGGTGTTCTGGGGTATGGGGTAAGTACAGGTTGAGGTTGATGGAGTGTGGGTACTGGTTCCTTGCCACCATGGTCTGATACTGGGGGTCCCTATCCATAGGTGAGTGTATGGAAATAGATCAGGTATGATGGGATGGGGCCTTTGTGTACAATTTTTGGGTGTTGTCACTCACCAAGGTGCATGGTGAGGTTGATGGAATGCAGGTACTGGATCCTGGCCAGCATGGTCTGGCTCTGGCACCACACCGTGTCCACCTGGGGCGTGCTAGAGGTGGGCATGTCCGCGTTCTCACAGGTGGCATGACTTGGGGACTCTGGTCTGCGCACAGTACTCCTCCAGGGGGGAACCACATGTATTGGTGGGCACCACCGTCCTGCTGAAGGCTGCATTGATGAACTCTTGCATAGTGTGGACAGGGCAATCAGTGTGGGAGGCCACATCCTCCACTCCATGTGCTCTCCGGGAGGGATCGTGGTCTGTCTGGGAGATGGTTCTCATAGGGCTGTGCAGGGAGTTCTTTTCCCAGGAGAAGTGTTCACCAGAGGGCTCTGCCTGCATTTTGTATATGGGGAAGCATGGAGGAGACTCCAGGGGGTCCCGATACACTGGATTCAGCTTTGCACTATGGGGCAGTTGATGGGCCAGCCAAGGACACGGGGTTGGGAATGGGAAAAAGCAAAGCAGTGGAGGCCAAGGCACGGTTTTTGTTCACTGTAGCGACCTGACGCCTGAGATTTGATGAGCCTTGCTTTAAGGAAAAGAAAGGTTCACAGCAGTGTTGCACAGGAACGCAGTCCACCTTCCTGTGTGATTCTCAGCAGTGCAGTTTTGCATTTGAATGGGCTGCAAATTGCACGGGAGCACACAAAGTAGTGCATGCATTATTTTTGAAAAACTTGCAGTGCAAAATTGCATGGTAATGCAGTACCATGTGATCTGATGCCCACAAACACACTTTGTGGTCTGCGTTTGGGTACCATTAATGTAGTGGCGTCCACAGCAGACTGGCAAGGCGTTTTACATGCAGTGCAAAAAGTGTGCATGGAATGCACTTTTCCTTCACTGCGTTTGGTGTGCACAGGTCCTAAGAGTTTGTACTTTATTTTTTTTGTTTTTTGTTCTGATCCTCCTGGAATTCATTTAGCTGATTAAAACTGAAAGTTCAACTAGAATTTTATGCGTTTGAGCCACCATATCTGAAAAAGTATGCAGATCAGGAATGTATGAGAAGTCCTTATCTGCACACTTCTGGGAGATTGGTGGTTAAAAAGTTGACCTTTTAGTTTCCCTTTAACCTGACATTTGCTTTTATACTTCCAAAGTGTTAATATTTATTTTATTTTCTCTTCCAGGATACTGTTTTTGAGACAGCAAATTAAAGAACTTGAAAAACTTAAAAACCAGAATTCCTTCATGGTGTGAAGATTTTCTGTCTTGCACGTGGACTTTGGACAGTAAAGCAGAGTGAGCCCGGCCTCGACACTTTTTTTTGAGCTGCATAAGAGTACACTTTGGACCGTTGGGCCGGGCATATGGACAATTCAAGGGAGAAGCAGGCCTGGAGGGAGTCAAGGGGGACAAATACAAGGATTTGTAAAAACCCTTGAAATGTAGATTATACTTGTAGATGTATCCTTCACGTTGTAAATATGTTTTGTAGATTGAAGCCATGGGACGCCCATGTTGTATCAGAGCTTTGACATCCAAAACTAATCAATGCTGAGGTGGTAAAAACCTAGCCTTTTTCATGTAAGCTTGTCAGCAAAATTAGCTGTTATTTTTTTTTTCCTGTTTAATTTATCATTCAGAAATCTTGCTTTGTTTCCAGAAATTAGATACCAGCACCGAGCAGTCGTATCTTTGTCTAAAATATCCTCAGCCAGTTTGGGCAGCGTACAAAACATTTGTGCTAGATGTCACCGTCTCATCCCAGCCTTGTTTTAAGATCAGTGCTGCATTCTGGTATCCCTGCCGGCATTTCCTGGAATTGTTCCTCCCAAGTAACGAGACATTAATTTTTTTTTTTTTTTCCCCATGCATCTCATTTTTTTCTCCCCTTTTATGGCACTGTTGCTATGGCACTTTTTTTCTATATATTTTTTCATTCCTCTGTACAGTAGCTTAACATTGCAGTGATTGGTCAAGAACCCACTCGTTTGTATAAATTATTGAAGTACCTCCACCTGTGATGACCGCCGATCCGCACACACGACGTGTGCTTGCAGGCACATTTCTTGCTCAGCCATGAATTTACAGAGCATTAAAAAAAAAAGCATAAAAAATAAAAAAATAATCCGTTTTGCCCAGCGTTAAAATATACTTCAAATGGTTGTGTGGGGGAACAGAAGACAACAAGCTAGTCACATGTGAATTGTATCTGTTGTAATAAACCTGTTTAAAGAGACTGACCGGTATGGCTCTGATTTTATTCTACGTACAAATTAAATTAAGATGTAATGTAAACTGACAAAGGGTTGGTGTGAGACATTGTTTATTTTATTATTTTTTTAAATTACATTAAAGCAAGTAAAGTTATCACCAAATCATGAATTTGTTCCTCTCTGATGCATTGTTTTGTTGCATTTACCAAAGCTGTATGCATCTGGAAGTAGCTGGAATAAAGTGTCCTGCTTGGCTAACACTACTCAGTCTTGGGGATTAGGGGAGCACTCTTGCATTTGCTAGTTTGTTTAGCTGGCTCTTGAAGAACATTCATCAATTTGATTTTAGCAGTAGAATAATTATTATTTTGGTATATATTTTCATGTGTTGTACTTCCTTTTGGGGATGTTCTGTCAGTATACTCTTCTTGCTTTTTGCTGCACAGCCAAGTGTCCTTACTACCGTTCTGCCGTTTCTATTACCAGATCTTACATTGAATTTCGTTGTTCCAGAAGCATTGAGGTTGGATGATCTAGACCTGCACACAGTGGCCTGAGTTTTTGTACCCAGTTACTGACTGCCCCATAGCAGATTTATTGCTACAGGCCGGCTCTCCTGTGCATTATCACGTGTATATATGCGAGATTTTGCACTTCCGCTTGCAGAGGGGGTGCACAGCTTCTGCTGTGATTATTCACAGCAGAAGCTGATCTGCGGGTGCCGGGTGCTGGATATCAGCCGGCCCAAGCTGATCGTTAAAAAAACGCACAGAACGGAGATCTGCGTATGTACACTAGGCAGATCTCCCTTCTGAGGGGTGAAGGGATGGATTTTGTGTCCCTGCAAAGCAGAGTCTAGATTCCATATCTCCCCCTAGTAAAAGCACTTCACACCGTACACAAAAGCACAGGCTAAGCACAGAGATGACCCTTTGATCGCCCTAGATGTTTAACCCCTTCCCAGCCTATGTCATTAGTGCAGTGACCGTGTATATTTGTAGCACTGATAGCAGGAAACAGTGACACTAAAGTGTCAGCGTCCGATCATCTGCTGCTATATCACAGTCTCGCTATAAGTCTCTGATCACTGCCATTACTAATATATAAATGCCAATATGTATCCCATAGTTTGTAGACGCTATAACTTTTGCACAAACCAATCAATATTCGCTTGTTGGTATTTTTTTTTTACTAAAAATATGTAGCGGAATACATATTGGTCTAAAATTATGAAGAAATTTGATTTTTTTAAAAATAAAATTGGAAATTTTTTAATAGCAGAAAGTTAACTTTTTTCCCTCAAAATTGTCGGTCTTTATTTATAACACAAATAAAAAAAGGCAAAGATGATCAAATACCACCAAAAGAAAGCTGTATTTGTGTGGGAAAAAATGACAAATTTTATTTGGGTACAGCGCTGCATGACCGTGCAATTGTCAATTAAAGTAAATACAAAAGTCATTGCAAAAAAACATGGCCTAGTCATGAAGGGGCATAAATCTTCCAGAGGTCAAGTGGTTAAACTTTGCCATTGAGTAGGAAAGCTCTGCGCCTATGCAAATACAACAAAAGAAAGTTTTGGTACTTTGCATGTACCTCCTTGGGTTCAGTGACCACTTAACAAAATAGTTTTAAAATAATTTTTCATGTATCTTTATTCAAAGTACTATACAACTTTTTAAAAGAGGGTGTTTGTCTTTTTAAAAACAAGTTAACTGGTTTGTCCAGGGTGCTGTTATCCTGTGCTTTTTTTGTGTCCAACGTGTTTTGTGGGCCAATGTGTTTTGTGGGCTAACCTGCTTCGTCAAGGCCTTAGATCTTGTTATATACGGTAACAACATACAAAAGAACATTTTACATGTAAAGCAATCAATATTTAACATTTAAAATAACCATTTATACAGTAATTGGTTACACAAAGTTACACTGTGCCGTTTAGTACAACTGACTGAGATCAACAGACTGTTCAGCACCATGTTTACACCTCCTTTGGTTACTATATAATAGTAGTATAAAGCAGGACAAATGGGGTTTCTGCTTTTATGGCCAAACTGCAAGCGTGTCTTGAAAATGCAGGTCTGCTTTTCTGGGACCCCACTTCACCCCCTAAATAAAACGCTAAATAAATACTAAAAGTAAGATTTGGCAACCATTTACTTTACTTTGGCATATCTGAGCCTCCTTCCTGGAAGATTTTGGTACTGGAAATCCCATGACAATTCTTTCCTGCACATTGCTGGAGCTCAACTGCTATTTGAAGTTCCCAAGATATCCCAGGAGGCAGCGGTAGGGTAGAGTGATGTCACGTCTGCCACCTGAAAGTGGATATGTGTTGTGGTTTTTGCATCATGCCCCATTCACACTTGTGCATTTGTAGCCTTTAAGACACTCAACAAGCAAAAAACAATTGTCTTCTATAGCCCTTGTTCACATCTGAGCAGCCTGTTGCTTGTAGCAAAAACCCGTCGCTCAAAAAAAAAAAAAATACACCAGCTACTTTTCAGGCAGAATTGAGCGTTTTTATCCCCATAGATGGAAATGCATGAAATTTGCTTTTTTTTTTGTGTTTTTTGTCGTTTGTTTTCTACTCATACAGCAGCTCTCTGCCCTTCTTTCAGCAGCACTCCACACCTTGTGACAAAAACTGCAAAAAAAAAATGCCATTCTTCTCCAAAACCGCTTTAAAAAATAACACTTGTGTGCGAATAAGTCTGGGCACTGATTCTTTTTAAGACCTTTATGTTTGTTGCCTCATTTGCAGCACATTGGAATCGCCTGTGTCGTTTAACCATCTAGAGTGGTCATAGACAGGAGTGTGTTTGATAACCAGACCATCTATTTATGGGACAAAAAAAAAAATCTGTTAGAAGCAGCCATTGCAGTTAAATATATTCTACCCTGATTGAAGACTTCTTGGTTTACAAAAGTTTTTTTATTCGTTTTCCAAATTTTACACTAGAAAGACACTGCTTCAATGATTTCAAGGTCACAGTAACCCATGCCTGAAGACCTCCTTTAAAGCTGGAATGGTTGAGATCAACAGGCGGTCCCCTAGTTACAAACATCTGACTTAAAAATGGAGGGAGACAAGAGGAAGTGAGAGGAAATCTCCCCTTAGGAAGGGAAATTCACTCCTGTAAGAGTTATGGGAAAAAGGTGTCTCCACTGAAGCTTTATCACCAAGATTTGTTTCCACAACAACCCAAAATTTTCAAAATCCAATTATCATTGGGACAGGAAGTGAGGTGAAATCTTCTGAACAGAAACATAGACAGCAAAACAAACATTACAGGGGTGTTACCCCTTCCCTATGCTATCCAAAAAGCTTAATTTTTTTTGGCTGAAGCTACACTTACAAAATGTACCTGTTCCCACTTACAAATTCAATTTAAGAACAAACCTACAGTCCCGATCTTGTTTGTAACCCGGGGACCGCCTGTATAGCTAACTTCTCATTCTGAGCCATTCAGCTGACCTGGGAGCTGTAAAATTATAGGTAGTGAAGCCAGGATGGCCAACCCAGCCTGCACCTTTAAAGTGGTTGTACAGGCTCGAATGCTTTTTTACCTCCTTGCATTCTATGTGAAAAACCTTCTCTGTGCACCAATCCCCCTAATATCTGAGCCCGATCTTCCTCCAGTGATTTGCCCGTGAGCCTTGGCTCTCAGTGGACTCGCCCTCCTCACTGGCTGTGGCAGCCATTGACTCCCGCGGCTGTCCATCACAGCTAGCTAGCGAATGAGGAGAGACGCAGCTCTGTGTGAATGTAGTATCAATATTCCCATCGCACACTTTCCTGGCTAAGGCATTAGAAGTAGTTGGTGCCGCAGCAACAACCAGCTGGGACTGGCAACATCACATGCATCTATTTGCAGGGCCGGCTCTACCACTAGGCAGAGTAGGGCGCCACTACCACCAGGGGCGCCCATCCACTGTTGATCCATCACTGCTCAGCATCAATCACTCATGTCACTGGAGAGCCGCGGCTGGCAGCACCCCAGGGTGCTAAAATGAGGCGGATCCAGGGGCACAGGTGTGGGCCTGCGGACCACGGCTAAAGAAATGGGTAAAGAGGCTCTGCAAAAAATCTCTACCTCCACCACCTCCATCGTATAAATTGACAGGGAAAAGGGGCTGGAGTCAGGGGCAGAGCCAAAGGGGGCGGCAAAATGAGGTTTCGCCTAGGGTGTCAAAAAATCCTTGCACCAGCCCTTTCTATTTGACATGCACACCATCGATCGTCAATTACGTCCAAAACTTTATTGAAGAATGATGAAATCACAGAAAATAAGTGCACTTTGTCTTCTGTGATGTCATCATTCTTCAATGAAGATTTGGATGTAAATGATGATCCGTGGTATGCTGGCGAATAGATGCATTTTATCTGTGTGTGTACGGACATGCTGAGCAGTGGCTCAGAAGCAAGCCTGCCTGGGTGCCCCCATAGCAGGCCTCTTGCCAGGAGCGCTGGCAGGGACCCGAGAAGAGGAGGATCCAGACTGCTCTGTGCAAAACCATTACACAGAACAAGTAAGTATGACATGTTTATTTTAATGTAAGAAAAAAATAGAAGCTTTAGCATCACTTTAACTCAGAGAATTGGAAGTGGAATTTGCTGTCCTCTTGTTTCAATTTAAAATCAGAAACATGGGCCAGTCAGGCTGTAAATGACACAACACATGAGAAGATTTGGTTCTGCTGGCAGGACAATTGCTGTGTGGAGGAGCTGTATAAATCTCAGGACTGGATGTACAAAAATAACTTCTCTGTATGTATGGGTGTATAAGTTCTTTAAAACATTAAAACATTTCCACATTTTAACACTTAAATTAAAACGTGCAGGTACATTTTGAAGACTCCGTGTGTGTGTGTGTGTGTGTGTGTGTATATATATATATATATATATATATATATATATATATGCACAAAAGAATGAATACCTGGGATATTCATTGTTAAAATATTGCTGCTGCCATGCACATAAATTATAAACTTTACATGTAAGGTTTGAATACTTTTTTTCAACATATTTTTTTCACTTTCCAAGCCATATGCCTGCTACCGAGATGTAACTGCTTGATAGGGCAGCACAGTGGTGTGTAGTGGATAGCACTATTGACTGGCAGCAAAAGGGTCGCTGGTTTGTATCCCAACCACGACACTACCTGCCTAAAGTTTGCATGTTCTTTCTCCCTGTGCCTGCGTTGGTTTCCTCCGGGTACTCCGGTTTCCTCCCACACTCCAAAGACATGCTGGTAGGTTAATTTGATCCTGTCTAAATTGGCCCTAGTTATATGTATGAATGTAAGTTAGCGACCTTAGATTGTAAGCTCCTTGAGGGTAGGGACTGATGTGAATGTACAATGTATATGTAAAGCACTGTGTAAATTGATGGCGCTATACAAGTACCTGAAATAAATAATAGTAGTCCTCTTATTTTATGTAGATAGAAATCCGTGTGATGGTACTCTGTATTTTCAACAAACCGTTAAATCTTTCAGAGCAGAGATATATAATTGCCTGTGTAGCCCTAGTCTACAGTATATGTTGGGGGGATCCACTTGTCACTCCTATGTCCCTGCTTGGTTACAGCTGATTGAGTTGTCAAATGTAATCGCTTAGTATTCAGTCCAGACTGTCACATTCAAAGATGATGCTCCACAATGAACTGGCAGTACATCAGGGAAAGGATGGAGACTTGCCTACACACCAGTGTACAAATCAAACATGACTGGTGTGTCCAAAAAACAAATGACGATTATTGGAAAAAATAATTCATAAGTGATATTCACAATCCCAGCTCATTTTAAAGCAAACCTGTACTGCCACTTCTGGGGCCTTTTCGTGCATTTGTTTTAGGTGCTTCCTGGCAGATTTGGTGGAAAAATGCATGTTTGTGAGCCAATATAATAAAGGAAGCTCAGGAATTGTAAAGTGTGAACCTAGCCTTTTAGTAGTGTTGGCAATGCACGGCTCTATTGCTTAGAACAGTGGTTCTCAACTCCTGCCCTCAGGACCCACCAACAGGCCAGATTTTAGTATTACCTTGGGGAGATACAGACTTGAATACTGCAATCACTTAGCAGCAAATGATATCACCTGTGATGCATTTCAGTTATCCTGCAAACCTGGCCTGTTAGTGGGTCCCGAGGACCGGAGTTGAGAACCACTGGCTTAGAGGATGCTCTTATGGAAGAGGTAAATAGAGGACTAATCTTAGAAGTCTCTTGCTCCTTTTCTGTCCAGTAACAAACAGATGAACCAGGACTTTTTTTTCTAATCCCGTGGACTGTTTGTGGCAGGCAGACACTTCCACTCACCATACAATTACTATTTCTAAGATTGCGATACATTAGTAGAAGTTTAGGAATGTTCATTTGATTTTCTAAATGTTAGTGGGGTCAAATCAATGTTCATTTTGACCACAGTGACGAGATAATTCAAAGGAGCAGGATGGAAAATGTATGTTCTTAAACGAAACTAACGATGAATGTGGTTTTCATTCAGGAAATGCCATTAATTCCAATATCGAAAGTTTAAAAGAAAAATAAATTCACATTTTTTTCAGGTAAATAAATGCATTTTTTTTTCTGGCGCCTGCAGAACATTGTACCTGTGATCATCAGATTGTGGGTGCAATGCCAGGGAGCTGCAGACACTCAATATAGCGGTCTGCCTGTACCTCCTGTATCTGCAGACAATTACTGGAGAGCAGAAATATGAATTAACAACTAGAGCCTTTCCCAGTGTCCTTGTAGTTAATTGAGAACTTCAAGCCACCTTCTGAAATGGTAGTTGTAGTTCATTAATTTACAGAACGCTGAATAAATGATGCAGCTGTGTGGGTTGAGCGCTGCACTGCCACACTTTTTTTTTTTTTAAGGGTAAGTTCACTTTCAGAACATGCTCCATACTCCACCTGTTTTTAGGGTGAAACGTAACATGTTTCAGCTCTTGCAGCCTGCTACCCTGATCTCCCTATGACAGTAGCAGGGGACCTTCTCCCCGCACCCGCTGTCACACTTTTAAGAATGTGGCCATGCGGGGTTCCACCCACACAGCCACATCATTCACAGAGCTCTGTGAATGAATGAACTACAACTACTATTGCGGCAGATGGGTCAGAGTCCCGCACGGCCCCGTCTTTCATTCAGTTTCCTGTAGTAGTTCTCAGTGAACTGCGAGGGTGCTGGTGGGCGCTTTGGTACTCCATTGATTCTTCTGCTCTCCGGTAATCGCCTGCCCATACAAGGTACAGGCTGAGAGTCTGCAGGAGACTGAGACTGCACTCTTATCGTGGGTGCAATGCTCTGCAGGCGCCAGAAATAAATGTACATTTTTTTTTTCCTGTAAAGAGATGTGCATTTAGTATATTTTTTTTCTAGAAAAAGTGAACCTATCCTTTGAATTGTGACAGCAGATGTGGGGAGAAGATCTCCCATCTGCTGTCACAGCAGGGGATCGAAGGGGTGCGGGCAGGTGCTCTTTGGTTACATGTTACACCCTAATTCTAGATGTAACCTAAAAGTAAGCAAGTACTTTTGAACATTTGTTCAGTCTTCAAATGTCCAAAGAATATTTTTAAGAACATTAGTTTGAAAATCTACTAGTATATAGCCAGTTTTAGAATCCTTTTTAGCACAGAAGTATCCAGTTTGCAATGAGAGTTTCTAAGATATTTGCAATTTTGTATAACTGATCTCCTTGCCCAACCTGCCTGACGAGATGGATTGGATAATCTACATCGTTAATGATGAGTTCTGATGTCAGGCACATTATTGCCTGCTAAATGCCCTGACCTTGTCCAAGTGGTTAGGCAGTCTGATCAGGACACAGCTGTGAATGGCCAACCTATTTCTTATATTTTGTCAATATTCAAGACCTTGTGATGTGAGAAGAAAACAAGAGTTGGTGGTTCTTTAAATTCTTTGGAATTACAGAGGTGTAAATAAACCGCCTCGCCCTGCACAGACTTGCAGAGTTCAGATAAAAGATCAGATCAGATACACTTTCTACATAAACTCGTTTGTCAATAACTTTTTCCTGCTGGTTTAACACGCACAATCTTCCCCCTCTGACATCCAAATCAAATACGTTCCATCAGTTTTGTCTCGGAGATAAATGTAATTAAAGTGAGGGCGCCAGGTAGAGATTTGCAGTAAGCTGTGCTGTTTATGGCATTGTTTGTTAAGCAGTTTACAAAGTTTTTACTGTAATGTGTTTCAGCTTGAAAGGGAAATTTTAATCGGGTCATTTTCACTTTGTTCTGTCTAACTTTAGCGGGAAAATGATTAGATCTCTGCCCTCGGCATTAACTGTCTGGATGTATAAGGGTGTTGGGTAGGCACTGTCCCTGACTGCTGACTTTATAGAACCTTGCCACCAGGCCATTCCTTTCAGCAAAGTTCTTCCCTAAAAGTTATGGCCACAGACGTAAAAACCGCAGTGTTTATATCCGCATGCTTTTTTTTTTTTTTTTTAAATTTACTGATCTAAAAACAGCTCTGTTAAATCCAATGTCTCTATGCACATGGGGGCATTTAGCTTCTGAAATGCCCAAATATCGCATTCATGGAAGAGTATTTGGGCCAGTGGCAGCCCATCCATACTGGGTGCAGGGGTGCCACCCCCCTAATCTATACGCAGGGCTCTGGATGCATGGATTCCAATGGAGTTTTTTTTTTTTTTTTGGAGCATGATTAAAGCCAGAGGCCCTTCTTGTGGCATCTCTGGATCAAAACAATTACTGCAAGTGGGTATTAAACCTTCCCCATTTCAAAACTTATAAAAAGGGGGACTCTGTACTCTCATATCTTTATTATCACTCAGAATGGTTTGTCTAAGGACCCGCTCTTATGTCTCTTCGGCTGTGATCCTTCCTCCTCCTCCTCCTCCTCCTCTTCTTCAAACACGGACCCAGCCACTATAACACAGTGGACACATATATGCTTATTAGTTGCTCGCAGGATCATTATGACCTAATGGATCAAACCATCTCCACCTTCACTACAAGCTCTGCTATCTCTTTTCTACATGGAGAGGTTGGACACTATTGTCTTAGACTTTTGATCCACCACCCGATTCTTTACCAGATGGCGAAAGTACATGGAGGAAACATTCCCAAAGAAAAAACTATCGGCACTTGACTACCCATTTCGTTATACTACTTGGTACTTAAAGAAAGATATCATCAACTCCCTGGGAAAACTCAAAATCCTTGAACAGTTGAATGCCTCTAATTCCTTTCTTAACTTAATTTTTTTTCTTTAATAGTTATAAACGCCTCCACTCCTGAGGGTTTCATGAGTTGTATTTGTTTTATTTACTCTGACTAATGCCTAAGCACTGCTTGAACATTATGATGTTTGTGGGTAGATACTAGCTATACTGATTTATCATTTTGCCTTAGCATTACTAACAAATACTTCCCGTTTGTTACTGTATGAAATTCATTATTGAAAATCTCAATGAATATTAAAAAAAAAAAAATATTTTTCTCTTCCGTTCACTGACAGACACAGCCTTCTTATGACACATGGGGTTATGCTCATCCTACTAGGAGTAGACTAGGCAAAAACAAACAAAAGCGTAGGTTGGCTCCTCCCAGGGGGCCGTCCTCACCTCAGCATATAATCCCCCTGCTCTGCATAGCACATCAGTTTTCTTTTGCCTAGTGCAAGGAGTAGACCTGGTTCCCTTTGGGATCTGCGGTCTCCTGAAGATTCATCTGATGAAGACTGCTATCAAGTAGCTGGCTGGTGGTATAGAGGATATCTCGAATTCAAATCTTTCCCCAGTCCGGCCGACACTATGCGACCGCCCTTCGGGGTGACCACCGCATAGAGCCCGTTCCGTGCGGGCGGCCAGTGGCTAAACCCCACTAGAGCCCAGCGACTAGGTACGCCTGTCCAAGGGGCCTGGCCAGCAGCATGCCTCCCCTAGGGGATGGTAAGTCTGCTCCGGTGGCTACCGCTGCGCCCGTCGAGGATTGGTGAGTGGACCCCTCTGCCGCCTTAGGGCGTGGAGAGTGGGTGTCTGGGCAGCTTTTTTGTGGTAAGCCGGCCGGTGGGGGCTCAGTAGAGGGACATTTTGGGGTAATACCCTTGTGAGGTTAAGCCTCCGTTCCCCCCCCCTCCCCCCGGTGAGAGGTGCGGGATTCCGCCGTCTCCCCAGGTGAGTGGTTAGGAGCTGCCCGCGTCGCCATCGGTGG
>BLSH010228224.1:240435-254654 GCA_018402905.1 Glandirana rugosa | reverse complement strand
CTGCACGTCCGACCAGTGAGACCAGAGGGCAACCCTGGCCTCTCGGACACGTTCGGTGTTCTATCGGCGACCCTAACGAAAATGTTCTCCCAGCTAGAGGCCGAGATTTTTTACCATGACCCTACGTCGACGTCCATATTGACGAACTTCAGGTCGTTGCATGCCCATGTAGCGACCACCAACCGTTCACCAATTCCCTTAAGGAACCCCTGGGGGTCCAGTGGTCTAGATCACATGAGTAACCTTCTAAAAAGGAGACAATAAAAAGACCCCTGTTGGGTTTTAAACCCTAAAAGAAGTGAAATTGGTGAAGTCGGGGTCTTCCTAAAGTGTGAAATCCTGGTCTCGTGAAAAACGCTAAGCCGAGGACGCAAATTTTGTTTGGGTACAACGTCGCACGACTGCGCAATTGTCAGTTAAAACGACGCAGTGCCGAATCGCAAAAAGTGCTCTGGTCCTAAAGTGTGAAATCCTTCTGGGGCTGAAGTGGTTAAAGTGAAGAAAATCCCAAATTTTGGGTTGTCCCCAGAAAAATAACAGAGGAAAAATCTTCCAATGAGTACACTAGATCTGGTGACCTGGGGGTCCCCAAGGAATTCCCTTAACCACTTGCCAACCACCAGCGATGTACCCGTACGTTGCTGGACTTCAAGCAGTTATACCTGCAGCTGCATCCCAGTACCATTTTTTAGAGCCGGAGATCGACCCTCTTGTAAAAGCAATCCCAGCGGCTATCTTGTGGCTTGCACAGGCTCTCCGGTCCCAACGGGAGACCAGAGTGACCAGCCTGCACGTCCACCGGTTGGCCAGACAGCTGAACAAAGCTGGGATCGGCTTTGATCAGCATTTCTGCTATGATAACCCAGAAGCGATGACCTTACATTTCCAGTTTACCCAGATGTTAACGGCGCCATTTTTAAAAAATCAAAGCTTTCAAAAACACAGATCTTGATGTTTTGAATGCTTTTAATGGCAGAGGGGGACTTTGGGATTTTATAGACCCCAGATCTCTCCATAAAGAGTATCTGTCACATGGCTATTGCTGTCACAATGATATTTACATTCCATGTGACCGCAATAAAAGTGAGCAAAAAAAAAAAGTAAAGTAACAGTGTAAAAAAATAAAAATAAAATAAATTAATAATTAAAAATAAAAAATGAAAGTGCCCCGGTCTCCCCATGCTTGCATGCAAAGGCGAATGTGCGCGTCGGTCCTGCAGACATGCAAACAACGGTCATCCCACACGTGAGGTATCACCGCGAACATCAGATCTTGGGCAATAATTCTAGCAGCAGACCTCCTCTATACATCTTAAGTGGTAACCTGTAAAGGCTTTAAAACTTTGCCTATGGATAGTAAAATGTATGTCTTTTGTTTTAAAGCATAATATGTTTGGTATCTATTTACTCGGCAAAGCATCATCTTTTATATTTTACAAAAAAATTAGGTTATGTGGTGTTTGTTTTTTGCATTAAAATTCATAAATTGCGTTTGAAAAACCACTGCGCAAATACTGTGTGACATAAAAAATTGCAAAAACCACCACTTTATTCTCAAGGGCCTCTGCTTTAAAAATATATATATATATAATGTTTGGTTGGTTCTAACTAATTTTCTAGCAAAAAATACTGATTTCTACATGTAAACAAAAGAAAAAAGCCTGAAGGCAGGGGCGTTGCTAGGTTGGAAAAAGACCAGGGGCTTTAGCCCAAAGAAATGCAGCGCGCAAAGTGAATGGGTGAAAAATGGGCGTTGTTTAACCCAAACTGTGGGCGTGTCTTAACCACTTCAGCCCCGGAAGAATTTCCCACTTTAGGACCAGAGCACTTTTTGCGATTCGGCGCTGCGTCGCTTAAACTGATAATTGTGCGGTCGTGCGACGTTGTACCCAAACAAAATTTGCGTCCTTTTTTTCCCACAAATAGAGCTTTCTTTTGGTGGTATTTGATCGCCTCTGCGTCATTTCTGATCGCCGCTATAAACAAAAGAAGAGCGACCATTTTGCAAGAAAACCCAAATTTCTTACTTTTTGCTAAAATTCAAATCCAAATCCAAAAAAAAAATATAAAAAAACATTTTTTTTCACCGTTTTTGGCCGATTTATATTCTTCCTCATATTTGCGATAAAAAAAATTGCAATCGGCGTTTATTGATTGGTTTGCGCAAAAGTGGCCGCGTTTACGGATGGTGAGAATTCATTTCTGGGGTTTTTATTTTTTTTTAATTTTTTACTAGTAATGCGGGCGATCTGCGATTTTTAGCGGTAATGCGATATTGGGGCGGACATGTCGGAACATTTTGACACTTTTTTGGGACCAATGACATTTATTCAGCGATCAGAAATTTAAATGTCCACTGATTACTGTATAAATATCATTGGCAATGAAGGGGTTAACCTGCAGGGGGCAGTGAAGGGGTTAATCGTGTTCCCTGGGTATGTTCTTACTGTGGGGGGGTTGGGCTAACATGGGCATGAGAGATCTAACTGATCCCAGTGACAGGGATCAGTAGATCTTCCATACCCCTACTAACAGAGCGGGGAACCGCCGTGTTTACATCGGCGGTTCCCCGTTCTTTCTCTGTAGCCGCTCATCGCGGCTCGCCGGCGGACATCGGGTCCACCCGAGCCGCGGGCACACTCCCCAGGAGTGCGGCGGGCGCGCGCGCCCCCTGGTGGCCAAATGCGAATCGCCGCTTATTTACGGCGATTCGCGCAGCGCTCCCCCACTGCCGCCGTGAAAACACGGCGCGCGGTGGGGAACCGGTTAAAGGGGACGTGACCCAAAGGGGGCGTGGTTCGAGTCTGAGATGAACAAGGGATGGAGGAAGGAAGAAAGAAAGCAATAGGGAGGGAAGGAGAGAGAAGAGAAGGAATGAAAGAAGTCGGAATGGAGGGACAGCAGGCCCAGATCCTACACCACAATAGCAATATGTGTATTCCAGAAAGTGTAACAATCAGCAGATAAAGATATTCCAAACACCTGGTGTTAGCGCTTCAATCATCCCAGCACCATGGTTGTTATGGTGTCAGGATGATTGAAGCACATTATTTCTATTATTACATTGTAATATAAAATGAAATCATTCAACTCGCAGAATCAGCGGGAGCCCCGAGTGTGTCACTTGCCACGTCGCCTGCCACCAGATGTCCCCAGCAGAGTCCCTCCTTACAAGAGCACAGTGGGACTACAACTCCCAGCACATCAGAGAGAGAGGGGAAAGGGGGCAGCAAGAAAGAATCTGAGAAATAAACAGAAACAGGTGCTAAAAGTACCAGGATTTCAGAGAGAGAGAGGAGAGGGGGGAGACTCTCCCCCCTCTCCTCTCGCTGAAATGCTGGTACTTGTAGTTCCTCTGTTATTTCTGTCTATTATTCAGATTCTTTCATGCTGCCCCCTTCCCCCCTCTCTCTGATGTGCTGGGAGTTGTAATCCCTTTTTGCTCTCTCTTCCCCATCTCTCCCCCTTTCTCTCTCCCTGGGAGAGAGGGGGGAGAAAAAGCACGGATGGATTAAACTCCCCAGCAGCCAGCAGACATGGAAAAATGGGCAGGGCAGGGCAGGGCGAGATCACGGTTGGACTACAACAATCACTACAGCCACACTCCCAGAGACCCAGTCCCTGCCCTGGCTTTCAGATTGATGTGACCCCACGAGCAGGGCTCTCCTCCATGCACCCACTGTGCATGCGCAGTGTCTCTCCTGTCCTACCGAATGCAGCAGCACCCTTTAATGGACATCACACCACCCACGTTAGCGGGATTGAACCAGAGTGTTGTCTGTTATAGGTGCCGACGCGTCACTCTGACATGGCCATTCACTTGGGGCTATCAATAGTTTTTGACTGCCCTGAGACCGGGGCTTTTTGGGGGCCTGCTCGGAGCTCCAGCCCACTCTAGCCCCCCTTCCCGATGCCCCTGGAGAAGACATATATCAAAGCAAATAGGGCTTTATTTATAGAAGAGAAAATTCCAGTCAAAAGTGGTAAAAGTGTGGACATGGTGCAGGAGATGTCATGTGCTGCAGACATGGTACAGGAGATGTCATGTGCTGCAGACATGGTACAGGAGATGGTATAGGCTGCAGACATGGTGCAGGAGATGTCATGTGCTGCAGACATGGTACAGGAGATGGTATGGGCTGTAGACATGGTGCAGGAGATGTCATGTGCTGCAGACATGGTACATGAGATGGTATGGGCTGCAGACATGGTGCCGGAGATGTCATGGGCTGCAGACATGGTACAGGAGATGGTATGGGCTGCAGACATGGTGCAGGAGATGTCATGGGCTGCAGACATGGTACAGGAGATTGTATGGGCTGCAGACATGGTGCAGGAGATGTCATGTGCTGCAGACATGGTACATGAGATGGTATGGGCTGCAGACATGGTGCCGGAGATGTCATGGGCTGCAGACATGGTACAGGAGATGTCATAGGCTGTGGACATGGTGCAGGAGGTGCAGGGGCTGCGGACATGGTGCTGGAGGTGCAGGGGCTACGGACATGGTGCAGGGCCTGCGGACATGGTGCAGGGGGTGCAGAGGCTGTAGACACGGTGCAGGGGCTGCAGACTTGGTGCAGGTGCTGCGGACCTGGTGCAGGGGATGCGGACTAGGTGCAGGGGCTGCAGACATGGTGCGGGGGCTGCGGACTTGGTACAGAGGCTGCGGACTTGGTGCAGGGGCTGTGGACATGGTGCAGGGGCTGCGGACAAGGTGCAGGGGCTGTGGACATGGTGCAGGGGCTGTGGACATGGTGCAGGGGCTGCGGACTTGGTGCAGGGGCTGCGGACTTGGTGCAGGGGCTGTGGACATGGTGCAGGGGCTGCAAACATGTTGCAGGGGCTGGTGCAGGACAGAAATAACAGCAGGTGGTCAGAGGCTGCGGAGGGGTCTTACCAGGCTGTGATGAGGCGCGCGCCACCTCCGGGACCTCACAGAGACGAGTTCCACTGCCATTGTTGTCTTACGTTTAAAAATGGCGCCGCCCGGCGCCCGAAAATAGATGAACGTGTATGGGTTTTCTGGAGCGGCGGCAGCACATTTGCAGCTGACATGTTGATCCAGCCACAGCCATATTTGTTGCAGGCGCCGCTGCCCTCAAAGCGGCCCCATAGCAGGCGGTTTTGCTGGCCTACCGGGAAATCTCCCTGTATCCCGGTAGGCCAGTCCAGCCCTGCTCAGTGGCGGCCTCCTGCTCCCCTGCTCTCCCTCCTTCTTGGCGGCCAATCAGGAGTTTTCTCTTTTAGGCCAAACAGAATACGCATCTCACACCCACTTCTGATTGGCCGGATTGAGGATCAGTGTTACAACAGCAAATATTAATTTGCTGTTGTAACACCTGGGTGGGTTTATGGTGCAATGCTATGCATGAATCTATCCATTTAGCATATAGGGGGTGGCGGGGATAGAGGGGGCGGCCCCTAATGGACGGGCCGCCACTGAGTCTGATCATTGGAGGAGAGCACACTGAGTTCCTAGCTTAGCTAGAGAACTGACCACGTGTGCTCTCCTGCTTAGTGTGGTCAGATTTTAATAGGAAAGCCGAGGAACTGGCAGGAACACCAGGGATTTCACACAAAGGAACATACAAGTACATGGTACAGCAGGCACATATCAGGAATATGAAGTGTTGGGGTAACAAACACTTTAACCTACCAGCATGTCTTGAGAGAGGGAGGAAACTGGAGTATCTGAAGGAAACCCATGCAGAGAAAACATGCAAACTGCATGCAGATAGTAAAACTCAATAATAAAAAGCACAGCGCTACAATACTTAAAACATAAAGTGTCATGTATAAGACAAAATAAACATAAATTGAGCATGAGACCATCTTACATCATGCAAAGAATGAATGATCAAACTCCTAAAAGTCCATAAAGTGCAAAGCATGTGCCAAAAAGTTAAAAAAAAATCATCCGGTAACAGTATTTTCCAAGGTGATATCAGACATAAAAGGTTACAGAAGTGCTTCTCTGCATAAAGTGACTCTGGTGCTGATTCCTTCACCAATATGCACTCACCAGAATGCTATTGGGAAATAATGACAATATATCCTTTGAGAGTTCCCAGTAATCATCAAGTGGCTCTTCCACAGGTGAAACGGTCTCTCACACTGAAACTTGATGAAAAAGGTGCTCACCACACAGAGCCCAAGAAAAAGTTGTGGTGTACTAATTTATTGTAAAATTAATGACATACAAGTAAAACAAAGTATGTGCATCCAGTATAAAAACATAAACGGCTGAACTTACAGCAAAAGTTGCTGATCCCAAACCATGACACGACAGCATGGCATCAGCATGCAAAGCTCCTCCCTACGCATTTTGTGCGCATGCACGTCATCAGGGGGTCCATGGAGCGCCATTCCTAGAACCGTTTGCATTTTCTCAATAGATGCAAAGTGTTCTCTGATTGGTCAATGTGGAGCTGGCAATTTCACTGCCCCACTTCTCCACCACATCTAATTGGAGAGCACTTTGTATTCATTGAGAAAATGCCGTGTTCTCTGAATTGCACCTGTGCTGACAAGCAAGCTCCTTCTGAAGAATGTGGCAGACCACTGCTGCCAACCACTGTTGGAGGACAGGCTGATTAAAACTACTAGTTTTTTTTTTTCGTTAAACCCAGCGGACTGAACTAAAAAAACGAACAGCTCGGGAAGAGCCGCTGTACTCACTATTCAATGTTTATAGCAATCTCCCCTGCAGTGCTATTGTTTTCTGACAGTTGGTGACGCCCCCCCCCCACCAGAACACTCCGGTCAGTGCTCTTAGCCATTGAGTGCGCTGATTGGATGCCGATTGGCAGACCGTTTTCTGTCATGCCCCTTCGACAGACCAGCTGCCGTACACACGGGCCGAATCTCAGACTTTTTTTATTGAACCAGCTGATGCCGCCCGATATTTGACCCGTGTGTGCTAGGCTTTAGGGGAGTTGGTTTACCAAAAAAAAAACATTGGTAATATTTTGTGCACTTCCTTTTCAAGCACCTCAAGTGTGTTTACAGCATTTTCTAAGAAGCTTTAATTGGGTTAAATCTCCATATCTTTATAGAAAGAGCAGAATCAGCACTCAGATCTTATTAGTACTATATGTCCAGTCTCCGGGCTCTACAAGCAATTACAAGCACTTTGGATCATTTACATTTCTAGTTACTACTGTTTTGATAATTTGATTATTGTATGCAGTGCACAAATCAGAGACATCTCTTGTTTCCCCAGCAGGTGCACGTCCACCCCTGACCCCCTACCGTCTCCTGAGGACAGGGCAGACAGTTTGTAACAAGGACGACCAAACAAGACTAACAGCATACTGGCTCCTGGAAGACTGTGTCATGCATGAACATTTCCTGTTCCATGTAAACAGATCTGAACAGAAGTCAAACACTTTGGGATATCTGAGAATTCAGGAAGGACCTCCAAATATTTGCAGTTGGTCTAAAACTGGCCAAACAAGGATCGAGATTTAGCAGGGACCAGACAAATTTCCATCCATGTAAAATAAAGAAGAGAGGGTGCACCAACCTTGCACATTACCCAAGTGGTGTTTTTAATAATAAGTAAAAGGAAATATACTAACAAATCAATGATAAAAGCATATCAGAGTCCATAGGAACCAGGTCACCATGACTATTCCCAGCAAGCTGGAGGACCTTGCAGATGGCTGACATGTTTGGAGGGGAGATCCCCTCTTCCTCAGAGCCCTGAGGGCTCACAGAAAGTGAGGTGAAATCTTCTGAACAGGGGTACAGACAGGAAAACAAATGCTACAGGGGTGATAACCCTTCCCTATGCTATCCAAAAAAAATTATTGTTTTGGCTGGAGCTACACTTAAAAAAAATGTACCTGTTGCAACTTACATAGCAATTCAACTTAAAGTGATTGTAAAGGCTCATTTTTAAAAAAATAACAAACATATTATACTCACCTCCTCTGTGCAGCAGTTTTGCCCCTAACCCCGTCTTCTGGGGTCCTCCAGCGGTGCTCTGGGCTCCTCCTCTTCTCGAGTGACCACCATGCTTCCCTTGGCTCCCGAGTCCTGCTGTTGTTTATTCACACAAACATCGGGACTCGGCCCCGCTCCTCGGGTCACTGGACTTGATTGACAGCACCGGAAGCCAATAGCTCTGCAGCTATCAATCCAGCCAATGAGAACCGGAGCAGCTCGGGTGAGCTGCGAGGCTCGTCCCCGCCGTGGGTTCGTTTTGGGCTCAGGTAAGTAAAGGGGGGCTCGGGGGGGTCTGCTGCAGGTGAAAAGGTTTTTCACCTTAATGCATATGCATTAAGGTAAAAAACCTTGAGGGTTTACAACCACTTCAAGAACAAACCTACAGACACTATTTTTTTCGTAACCCAGAGATTGCCTGTACAGCTAAAGGAAATCTATGGTCACAGCATGCACTTTCATTTTATAAGATCAGCATTGTAATAACAATACAAACAATAGTTATTCTTGACAATCTAATATAAGCTGTTGCGATTGCTGCCTGTCTGCTGGTCATCTCTTTCCACAACTTCCTGGATTCCCTGCATGCTTTGCAACTTCTTCTCTGCTGTTTACATTCAATTTCTAAGGACTACATATCCCATGGTACCTTGCTGCCTGCAAGCAGTGATTGCTGTACTGACTCCGCCTCCTGAAACTCCTCCTCTCAGCTCCTCTGTAGATCAGAAGGCAGGCTCTGTGAAATGTGCGACACAGCAGTGCCTATTCACAGGGCATAGTGAATTTGTATGACAAAATTTAAGGAAGTAAATGTGTGGGGCTCTTCACAAAGTTTATAAACTTCAGAATAATAGCAGTAGGTCAGAAATATATGAAAAATAATGTGGAAATTGACATGATCCTAAATTTTGACTATAGCTATGCTGTAGTCAAAATAGGGGATACATGTATGGCATTTTTATTTTTATTTTACTAGTTATGGCGGTGATCAGTGATTTTTGGCGGGACCGCGACATTGTGGCAGACAAACTGGACACGTGACACTTTTTTGGGAATCAGCGACATTATTACAGTAATCAGTGATAAAAATATGCACTGTTATTGTACTGACACTGGCAGGGAAGGGGTTAACATCAGGGCTGATCAAGGGGTTAAATGTGTTCCCTGGGAGGTGTTTCTAACTGTATGGGGGACTGTGTGACTGGGGAAACACACAGATCCATCTTCCTGCATAGCACAAAGACAGGATCTGTGTGATCTCCCCTCTCAGAACTGGGATCTGCCTAGGAAGTACCTGAACACAGATTTTCATGGCAGGATCACTGGGTATTTTTAATCAATGCTGCAGACTTAAAAATACTTTTGCAAATAACAAAGCTTAGTATAATATTTTACTGGTTGTGTATACATATACTTAAAGGTGGAACACATTTACTGACATGTCAGGAGGCTGGGTCTGCTTTCTTAAAGCTGAACTTAAATTTAAATATATTCCTCATTAGCCACAAAGGCTATAATTCCACATTGTGTGCAGCAAATGCCTTTGTATACCCAGTTATTACAGGGAAAGTCTCACGCTGGATTACTGAACAGATCTGGAAGAAATACACAAAGAACACCAAGATCCAAGTAAGAATACACATGACTCTTGTAATTAGACAATATTTGCTTATCCTGGAGTTCAGCTTAAAGAAATTGGCCCTTTTTTCTGCTCCCCCTAACCCCCACCTTCTTTCCTTCCCCAATGCGGCTTGAAAGGATTCAGTCCTGATCACATGCGCTAGTTTTGACAAGTAAACCTTATGCTTGCTGACTGAATAAAGCCTATATGCTGCAGCAGGATGGATGTATCTTAACTTGTTCCCAACTGCCATATAGTCAAATGACGGCTGGGTGGAACGGCTCGAGCTCTGGATGGACGTCATATGACGCCCTCTCATTCTTGCCGTGCACATGCGCCCTTGAGGGCACGCACCACAGCGATCAGTGGTGAGCTGTGTCTCTAGGACACAGCGCATCACCGATCGGGGTAAAGAGCCAATAACAGCAGCTCTTTACCACATGATTGGCTGTGCCCAATTACAACTGATCACAATGTAAATACACTTGCTGGTTATCGGCATTCCTTTCCTCACGCTGTCATAGCATGAGGAGAGGAGAAAGCCGGTAACCGGCTAGTGTGAAAGAGGACATCTTCACTGATAATCAGGGCACCGATTATTAGTGTCCTGATTATCAGTGCAGCCTCAACAATGCCCATCAGTGCTGCCTATCAGTGCCAACCAGTGCTGCCAATCAGTGCCTCCTCGTCTGTGCCACCTATCAGTGCCATTCAGTGCTATCTCTCAGTGCCACCTATCAGTGCCCATAAGTGGCGCCTATCAGTGCCCTTCAGTGCCACTTAGCAGTGTCGCTTATCAATGCCCATTAGTGCCGCATATCAGTGCAGCCTCAGCAGTGCCTCCTTATCAGTGCCCACCAGTGCCACCTCAACAATGCCCCTCAGTGCTACCTATTAGTGCCCATCAGCGGACATCAGTGAAGGAGAAACATGACCTGTTTGCAAAATTTTATTTGCAATAGATTTTTATTGATATTGAGCATTAGAAATCAAATTGACAGTACATTGCAGAAGAATTCAGATAGGTCACATACATAACACATAATGCAACTGAAATTATGGGAATTGTATGACCTTCCATTCTATGAGACTGTCCTGTGGCTACCCCTACCACAGGGGAGAAGGGGACGCTCCAAAGGAAGCAGACTTAGTCAATCCACCGCAGCACCCCAATTGGGAGCAAAGTGTGCCGTGGTGGTGGGCTTGTCCCCACCACTTCCGGGTAGGCAGCCCCAGGGAAGCCACCCAGGTCATCGAGCCAGACCTTATAATACAGAGATAAAACTAGCCAGTACATTGCTCGGGCGGCTGTGGAAGGTATATCCAACAAAAACACAGTGGAAATGAAGAAAGACAACGTGTAATAAGCAAAAAAGCAAGCTGGTACTGTGAACTTAAGATTAACTGTAGTGGGGGTAAGGAGACGAGGAGGTAAAGAGAAGGAAGGAGGAAGAGTACAGGGGAAAGGAGAAAGAAGAAGAGGAAGGAAGAAAAAGTATTGGTGACAGGGGATAGACCCTGATGTAAGGAAGGGGCTCTCTGGGGACCCTGATGTAAGGGGTGCTCTCTGGGGACCCTGATGTAAGGAGGATCTGCACTCAGATATGTAACAATATATATATATATATATATATATATATATATATACAGGGGCGTTGCTAGGGGTTGGCTATTGGGGCTATAGCCCCGGGTCTGGGGCCCATAGCCCCGAGTCTTACTGGGTGGGAGCAGTTCTGCAATTTGCAGGTATGTCCTGGTCCAGAATGCAGGAGGCAGCTGAGCCATGGTAGTGCTGACTTCGGCTCCGCCCTCGCCTCCACCTGACTCTACTCCTGGTCACTGGTTGCTAGAGCCGCCTAGTGTCTTGCAACCAGTAACATCATGGCCGTGACTCCTTTCCTGCCCAGCATTCAAAGTTGAGGAGGGTTCCACTTCCTCCTCCTCCACGCTAGTGCTCGTGGCGCCTAAAGAGTTGAGCCCAGCGCCCTTGTCATGGTCCTGGATTGGAGCGGACGCCGCTGGTCTGGTGGCAGTGGGGTGCAGGGCAGCGGAATCTTCAAATGGGGAGGGGGAGGCCTGGGCAGCCGGAAAGAGCCCAGGAGGGAGTGAGAGAGAAGACAAGGCCTCACCACCACCCTGAGCAGCATCCCCGGCGCCTCCCAGAGCCTTCACTCCTTCTCCAAGCTCCTCTCCTAGCTCGCTGTGACTGTCATGGAACAAGAAGAAAAAAGACTGACCGAGGACGGGTGGGAGGGAGTTGGATCCCACACACCTACCCACACAGACAGAGGCTGGGACAGCAGGGACTGCAAGCAGGGCGGATATGTCTCTCGTTCACCCCCTCTCATCCACCTCCTCTTTCTCTGATGTATGGGGAGGCTCTGTGGGGACCCTGATGTATGGTGAGACTCTCTGGGGATCCTGATGTATGGGGAGACACTCTGGGAACCCTGATGTATAGGAAGGCTCTCTGGGGACCCTGATGTATGGGGAGGCTCCCTGGGGACGCTGATGTAAGTGGGGCTCTCTGGGGACCCTAATATATGGGGAGGCTCTCTGTAGACTCTGATGTAAGAGAGAGGCTCTCTGGGGACCCTGATGTATGGGGAGGCTCTCTGGGGACCCTGATGTATAGGGGGCTCTCTGGGGACCCTGATGTAGGGGGGCTCTCTGGGGACCCTGATGTATGGGGAGGCTCTCTGGGGACCCTGCTGTAAGGAGGAGTCTCTCTGTAGACTGATGAAAGGGAGAGGCTCACTGGGGACCCTGATGTATGGGGAGGGGCTCTCTGGGGACCCTGATGTAGAGGGGGCTCTCTGGGGACCCTGATGTGGGGGGGGGCTCTCTGGGGACCCTGATGTATGGGGAGGCTCTCTGGGGTCCTGATGTACAGGGGGTTCTCTAGGGACCCTGATGTATAGGGGGGCTCTCTGGGGACCCTGATGTAAGGGGGGCTCTCTGTGGACCCTGATGTAAGGAAGAGGCTCTTTGTGGACCCTGATGCAAGGAAGGGGCTCACTGGGGACCCTGATGTAAGATAGGGGCTCTCTAGGGACCCTGATATAAGGAAGGGCTCTTTGGGGATCCTCATGTAAGGGGGCTCTTTGGGGACCCTGATGTAAGTGGGGGGGGCTATCTGGGGACCCTGATGAAAGGATGATCCGCACTCAAAAATGTAACAATATTTTTATATATATATATATATATATATATATATATATATACACACACACATCACACACACATATATTATATACATGTGTATGCCCGCCCAAGCGTAGGACTTTATTTACTTCGCTGCTATGGGCTCCAGCCCCAGATCTTTTATAGACCTAGCAACGCCCCTGTATATATATATATATATATATACTGTATATACTCTGGTATAAGCCGAGTTTTTCAGCACATTTTTTGTGCTGAAAAAGACCCCCTCGGCTTATACCCGAGTCAGTGTCTGTGGGTGATCAGTAGTTTCACATTAAACAGAGCCGTGCTGCTTCTAAGAGCCGTTCTGTGCTTGTAACTGTGACTAATCACATTGGAATGTAGAGAATGCTGAGAGAGGTGTCAGATTTTCAGCTTGATGTCGGCAGGTGGGCGGGACACGCTGATGTAAGCTATTCAGTCCCACCCACCTCCTGATCTCAGTGAAGAGCTGCATCTCTCTCTCAGCATTTTCTACATTCCAATGTGATTAGTCACAGTTACAAGCACAGAACGGCTCTTAGAAGCAGCACAGCTCTGTTTAATGTGAAACTACCTTACTCATCCCTTATGTGTTCTGGCTACAGTCTCTGTGTCCTGGCTAAAATCACTGTGTCCTGGCTAAAATCCATGTGTCCTGGCTAATATCCCTGTGTCCTGGCTAATATCCCTGTGCCCTGGCTAATATCCCTGTGTCCTGGCTAAAATCCCTGTATTCTGGCTCCCTGTCCCTGTGTTCTGGCTGCTGCATTTCCCACCCTAGGCTTATACGCGGGTCAATAAGTTTTCCCATATTTTTTGGGCAAAAGTAGGGGGTCGGCTTATACACGGGTCGACTTATACACAAGTATATACAGTATATATATATATATATATATACAGTGCCTTGTGAAAGTATTCGGCCCCCTTTGAACTTTGTGACCTTTTGCCACATTTCAGGCTTAAAACATAAAGATATAAAACTGTAATTTTTTGTGAAGAATCAACAACAAGTGGGACACAATCATGAAGTGGAACCACATTTATTGGATATTTCAAACTTTTTTAACAAATAAAAAACTAAAAAATTGGGCGTGCAAAATTATTCAGCCCCTTTACTTTCAGTGCAGCAAACTCTCTCCAGAAGTTCAGTGAGGATCTCTGAATGATCCAATGTTGACCTCAATGACTAATGATGATAAATAGAATCCACCTGTGTGTAATCAAGTCTCTGTATAAATGCACCTGCACTGTGATAGTCTCAGAGGTCCGTTTAAAGCGCAGAGAGCATCATGAAGAACAAGGAACACACCAGGCAGGTCCGAGATACTGTTGTGGAGAAGTTTAAAGTCGGATTTGGATACAAAAAGATTTCCCAAGCTTTAAACATCCCAAGGAGCACTGTGCAAGCGATAATATTGAAATGGAAGGAGTATCAGATCACTGCAAATCTACCAAGATCACG
>BLSH010228224.1:218705-229021 GCA_018402905.1 Glandirana rugosa | reverse complement strand
GCGGCTGCACCACATGTACCACCGTCTGCGGGGAACCGCCGAGGGCGACGCTCTGCTGGAAGACAGAGTCCCCGGGTAGAACGTGGGACGAATTGGGAGCGACCAAAACTGCCGAACCGATAACTCAGGGTCCACGATTCTCTGTCCCTTCAGCGACTGAGTCACTAGGGATGCAACACCATCCGAACGTTCACATGAAGGGCGTTCTAAATGGTGACGTGGACCTTCCGAATATATCGAACCACGCTCCGCCTCCCAGTACTGGGAGCGAGACTACAGCACATGTCGTGCGAAGCCAAGGTCTCTGAAAAAGAATCGCCAGAGCCGATATCTGGCCCTTGAGTGTGCTCAAAGCCAGGTTTTTGTTCAGGCCTTGCTGCAAAAAAGTCAGGACCCTGTACACGACATCAGAGCGAGGGTCATGACCCTCCGCCTCGCACCAAGCTATATAAGCCTTCCAGGTGCAGTGGTAAATCTTGCGGGAAGTACACTTGCAAGCCTACCACAACGTAGGGATCACTGAGTCAGCGACTTCCCTGTCTCTTAGCACCTGGGACTCAATAGCCAAGCCGTCAAAACCAGCGAGGGTTAAGCAGGGTGCAAGATGGGCCCCTGAGACAGAAGGTCGTCTCGCAGCGGGAGCCGCCAAGGGGCGTCTGCCACCATGTACACCACGTCGGCGTACCAAGTGCGCCGAGGCCAATCTGGAGCCACCAGGATTATTGGTATCCCCTCCGCCACTATCCTGCGTATCAATCGCGGAAGCAGTTTTATCGGAGGGAAAGCATACAGAAGGCGGTAACGGCCCCAGGGGGCCACCAGAGCGTCCGTGGCCACTGCCAACGGATCCTTCGTTCTGGACACAAAGGTCTCCACCTTGTGATTGAATCGAGATGCCATGAGATCCACGTCTGGAGTCCCCCATCTGCGGCAAATCTGATTGAACACCTCCGGGTGGAGAGACCACTCTCCCTGGTCCAGCGTCTGGCGACTGAGAAAGTCCGCCTTCCAGTTCTCCACACCGGGAATGTAAATGGCAGAGATTGCCCAAACGTGACGTTCCGCCCAACGTAGTATCAGAGCTGCCTCCACCGCAGCTGCTGGACTCCTTGTGCCGCCCTGATGGTTCACATACACCACTGCTGTGGCATTGTCCGATTGATTTTGACTCGGACGACCCTGCAATCTCACCCAGTGAAAAAAAGGCACAATCTGAGTGCTCTCAGCTCCAGGACAATGATGGGGAGGCGAGCCTCCTGCGCCGACCAACGGCCCTGGGCAGACAGCTGCCCCAGGATGCCTCCCCAGCCTGAAAGACTGGCATCCGTGGTGATGATCACCCACTGAAGGGGCAGGAACGACTTCCCCTGAGTCAGGGACGAGTCCCGAAGCCACCAAGCCAGAGACGCCCTGGTCTGGGAGCTCAGACGGATGCGAAAGTCCAAGGACCGAGGGGACCTGTCCCACCGAGCCAGAATTGCTCGCTGAAGGAGACGAGCGTGACTCTGGGCGAAATGCCTTGAACGACGAGACCATGAGCCCTAGCACCCGCATACAGAACCTGCCGACTGCAGAGACAGCAACTTGGCTGGAGGGAGGAACACCTTCGCCTGTTCTGTGTCCAGAATTAGACCCAGATACTCCAGGTGACGGGATGGAGAGACCGACGACTTCTGCAGGTTGAGTAACCAACCGAAGTCCTGCAGCGATGTCATTGTGAGTCTCACATTCTCCTCCCGATCCGAGATGGACTCCGCTCGCTGGAGCAGGTCGTCTAGGTAGGCTACCACTGCAATGCCTCTCTGTCGGAGCAACGCCAACACCGAGGCTAGCAGTTTTGTGAAAACTCGGGGTGCCGAAGCCAGGCCGAAGGGGAGTGCCACAAATTGAAAATGGAGGTCTCCCACTGCAAAGCGCAGGAGGCGCCACATGCCGTGGACGAATGGGTACATGGAGGTACGCATCCCTGATGTCCAGGGACGCCAAAAATTCCCCCTGATGAAGGGCGGCCATGATCGAGCGGATAGATTCCAACCAGAATTTCCACGCCTTGACATACCAGTTCAGGGCCTTCAGGTCCAGTACTGGCCGAACCCCCCCCCCCTTTTCGGGAACCACGAATAGATTTGAGTAGAAACCTCTCTTCTGGAGGCACTGGCATGATCACCCCCTGGACCGAAAGTGCTTGGACAGCCCCAAAAAGAACCTCCCGGCAGTCCTGTGGGAGCCCTAAGTTTGATGGGAAGAACCTGTCTGGGGGTAGAGTGTTGAACTCTATCCTGTACCCGGTGGACACCACTTCCCTGACCCAACGATCGGGAATATGGGCCAGCCACCGGACTGCGAATCCCAGAAGACGCCCCCCCGAATCTCGGGTGGGGGCAACCCATCAGGCTGAGGAGGATTGTCTTCCGCTTTTTTGTTTTCGCGCTGCCACTGCCGGTACCCGGCCCCTGCAGTGACCTTACCATGTCTATGGCGAAACTCATGCCTCCAGGCTCTGGGAAGGGCACTTACCTCCTGTGAAATCCTTAATGATCTCACCCAGCCGTCTGTGGAAGCATGGTCACCAGACCAAAAACGCAACCAGAGTACCTGTCTGAAGATACAGCAACACTGCTACCCTGGATCACATAGGCAGTAAATCAACGGCCGCATCACCAAGGTACTTGCGACCTCGGAGCAAATACAGCCCTCTGCGGCGTATCCAGCAGGCGGCCGCAGTCCAGAATATTCTGGAGCTCCGCCATGCGCTCAGACAGATATCGCGCCGCCATGGCGGACGTCAGGGCTGGCCGCAGAGTAGAGCCTGCCACCAGGAAGAGCGACTTTAACAGCGCCTCTGTCGTTTGTCAGCGGGGCCCTTGAAGGCAGGAACCCCTTCCAGAGGAAAGGTGGTCATCTTATTAAGGCGAGCTATCGGTGGGACACCAAGGCGACTCCAATTTTTTTTTTTTTAAAAAGCTTTCCTCAAGGGATAGCGAGCAGCGAACCGTTTGGACCTATGTCCCTTGGAGTGTGGGAGGAAACCGGAGCACTGGGAGGAAACCCACGCATGCACAGGGAGGACATGCAAACCTCAGGCAGGTCATGGTTAGGATCTGAGCCAGCAAGCATTATGCTGCCAGGCGCAAGTGCTACCCACTACACCACTGTGCTGTGCTAAAAGAATGCTGCGGACGCTGCCATTTACAATAAACAAGGTGATCAGGAAATTGATCATGTGGGTAAGCCTTGGGTGCCCTAGGGGGCCTGGAGGACCACACACACATGCGCAGAAATCAGCGATTCGCCATCCTGGCTCAGTCGCATCGTAGTGCGATACCAATCATAATGGCGCAGCTGCTGTCCCCTGATGCTCTTCTCTGTCTGAGGGACCTTCCGGATCAAAATCCTCCCTTGAAAAGCAAGAAGGAGGGGGACGCTTCTCGGGGGGCCTGTTGGTGATATCCGCCCTGGGGAGAATTCACTAAAGACCGCCACAGCTGGTCCAGAAAAGCCCCTTGCGCAGATTGCGCCACCGCTGATTGCTCCTAGCATGTTTCAGCTCCCTTAGTAACACATAGATGCATACTAAAAATTAAAGGCACCCCCACACAGCCGCACACCACCGCCCCACAGTGCACCAGGGAACCCAGAAGGACTGCACCCGCCGCCACCAGCACCCACAGGAGAGCCCAGCTATACTTGCTGTTTGCTGCCATAACCCTGAGGATCGTCAGAGAGCCGCGCCGTCAGGAGCACACGCCGTTCCAAAGTGAAAGTAAAAATGTTTTTGCATAAGCAGGGATTCCAATATGGCCCCCGTTGAACACTAGAGGCCGAAAAACACCTGCAGGGAACGTGCAGTACCGCAAATGGGCGCTCTAAGTGCTAGAGGGAAAGCCCCATAGGCCCAATATGTCTGCGGTTACGGCAAAATGGCGGCGGTCCGCCGCAAAATGGCGGCCGATCGCCGCATGGTGGCAAAAAACGACCGAACGGCGCTAGACAATCGGGTGCAGTGCGGGGGGAAGGGGGGTGTGTGAAGGGGGTGAACAGGAGCTCCACGCGCCCCTACAGGCGACTACCCAGCAAAAAATTTTTTTTTTTGGGTCGTCGGTCCCCCTTTTCTGCCCCTAAAAAGGGGGGAAGGAAGGAACTCCCACTCACCACTCCGGACGACGCCATGGGTGGCCACCCAGTCGCAGACCTTCCGCCCCTGCTTGGGCGGTATGCTGCAGGCCAGAAAGTCGCCGTTCCCGAATCGCATCCGGGGCTGGGGGTAAGGGGGGATCACCCCAGGCCACCCGCACGGAATGGGCACGATGCGGCGGGTCCCCATACGGCGGGACTGGCTCGCATCGGACGGCCAGGCCGGGGAAGGTACAGAGCCCAAGGACTGGCTTCTTGATAGCAAATCAATTGCTTGATAGAAGACAAATAAAAGTAAAAGAAAATTAAATAAAGAACGGTCACAAACAGGACCGCAATCTCCTTGAAGGGAAGCCAGGTCAACTCCTTGCAAACTAGGCACTGAAACTGAAGAGCTATGCTATGAGGGGGTTTATGTAGGAAGAGAGGACGGCCCCCATGGGAGGGGCCAGCTGTTCTTTTCCCTGCCTAGTTAACTCCTAGTGAGACCAGCATAAACCCCACACGTAATGGAGAGCTGCGTCTGTCACTGAACGATAGGAGAAATATATCTATACTCCTGCATGGAGCTGAGTTCATGTTTGGTGCAAACCTGGGTCCAGACTGAACCCAGAAGAAAGGTGTCACTCCCAGCCATTGTCACCCAGTCAACTGCAGTCAGGGCATTTCCATATACAAGGTGGTATGCTCATGACATCATTGATCTAATATGGCCTCCTGGCCAACGTCACTGATCTTATATAGCCATGTGACTATATTAAGCCAATGATTTCATAAGCATCCCTACCCCCTTGGGTACAGGGAATGCCTTGACCACAGTTGATTGGTTGGCAGTGGGTTGGAGTGACACCTCCCTTCCGGGTTTGATCCAAACCCAAGTTTGGACTGAACCTCAGCTCATCCCTGCTCCTGCCTTTCTGTACATTGAAGGTAATAAATGACCCTAATGTTCCTTTTTAGTGTTACAAATGATGGGAAGAATGTCTATTTTTATTTTATTTCTTCAGTAAGGAGGAGAACAGGACGGAGACATATGAAGAAACAGAAGTAAAATAAAGATACACTGTACGTCTTCAATCATTTCATCTATTTTACAATTCAGCATTTATGGCTGTCAGCGTCTGTTTTCTTGTTTATTCTGACTAGAAAACCGTTTTCCACATGCCGCTGACAATGATGTATTATATTTCATGTCGATGGCCAATTTTGCTGACAGCTGGTTATATACAGGGAGCTTGTGAAAGGGGCGCTCTTTGTAGTTTTTTTCTATCAGTTATGAACATGTCTGAAAATGATTCATGGATCCTTCAGAGTTGAGATGAACTCTGCAGCTGGTACTAGAAGGCGGTGGTCCCAGAGGAACGTCAAACATATACAGTGAGTTACACGTCTAACTGGTGGGCTTGGGGCAGCAAAAGGACCCACTACTCCATTTATGCAGCACTAAGTCAGTTCAAGAATTTAATTTTAATTAAATTATACAAAATGTATAGAGTGCTTGATAAAACAATACTGGCTTTTATCATTTCAGACTTCAATGATATATCAATTACTTGAAGATGAAGCTTAGGGGGTAAATTACTATAGCGCCAAGATGCGCTCCTGAAGTGGAGGAAAATAGCGCCCAATTAAGGGCAATTAAGACTTCAACTCAGAGAAACTTAGCGCACATGCAAACAGAACTGAACGCTATTGCCGGCGAAGATGCACCTGTCAGCTAACATATGCGGAACACTGGCCGCCAATGGGAATCAAAACTGCAATTTACAAATTCCTCCATTTAAAGCTTGTATGCAAGTTCATTGTCATAAAAAGTGTATGGGGACCTGAATACTGCCCTGGGGGGACATGTCTCAATAGAAAAAAAAGTATTTAAAATGATTGTTTTTAAAGGAGCAGTGATTTTAATAATGCTTAAAGTAAAACAATAAAAATGAAAAATTCCTTTAAATATTGTGCCTGGGGGGTCCTGCCTGTAAAGTGGCGCATCTCTGTGATGTTTAGAACAGTCCCGCAGCAAAACGACATTTGTAAAGGAAAAATTGTGATTTAATATAGCTCGCGGCTGTAATGTATTGCCGTGAACCGGCATGAATCATGAATCACTGAAAAAGCATTGCGTTGGGGGTCCCCCTCATTCCATACCAGGCCCTTCGGGTCTGGTGTGGATTTTAAGGGGAACTCCGCACCAAAATTTAAAAAAAAAATTGCGTTGGGGCCCCCCCAAAGTCCGTACCAGGACCTTCGGGTCTGGTATGTATTTTAAGGGGAACCCCATGCCAAAATTGAAAAATAATTGTGTAGGGGTCCCCCCCAAAGGATTTTAAGGGGAAACCCGTGTCAAATATTCTAAAAAAAAAAGGAGTAGGGGTCCCCCCAAATACAAACCAGACCCTTATCCAAGCACGCAGCCCTGGCATGGCAGGAGGGGGTGGGGACGAGCGAGCGCCCCTCCGAACCATACCAGGCCACATGCCCTCAACATGAGGAGGGTGCTTTGAGTTCCCCAAAGCACCTTGTCTCCATGTTGATGGGGAGAAGGGCCTCATCCCCACAACCCTGGGCGGTGGTTGTGGTGGTTGTACCCCATACTCATTCACATAGGGGGGAGTCGGGATCTGGGGGCCCCCTTATTAAAGGGGGCTTCCAGATTCCGATAAGCCCCCTGCTCGCAGACCGCGACAACCACCAGCCAGGATTGCCGGGAAGAGGCCCGTGTCCCCATGTTGATGAACCCTTCCCCAAAGCACCCACCCCCCATGTTGAGGGCATGTGGCTTGGTATGGTTTGGAGGGGGGGCGCTCACTTGTCCCCACCCCCTCCTGCCCTGCCAGGTTGCATGCTCGGATTAGGGTCTGGTATGGATTTTGAGGGGACCCCTATGCCATTGTTTAAAAAAATTGGCATGGGATTCCCCTTAAAATCCATACCAGACCTGAAGAGCCTGGTATGGACTTTTGGGGGACCCCCCACACAATTTTTTTTTTAATTTTGGCACGGGGTTCCCCTTAAAATCCATACCAGACCTGAAGGGCCTGGTATGGACTCTGGGGGATCCCACACAATTTTTTAAAACCCTTTCACGCCTTAGTTGATTTCTGACACTTGTTGCTTACAGGTTAAAATCCATATTTTTTGCTAGAAAATTACTTAGAACCCCCAAACATTATATATATATTTTTAGCAGAGACCCTAGAGAATAAAATGGCAGTCGTTGCAATATTTTATGTTACACTGTATTTGCGCAGCGGTCTTTCAAATGCAATTTTTTGGGAAAAAGACATTTTCATGAATTAAAAAAAAAAATGAAACAGTAAAGTTAGCCCAATTTTTTTGTAAAATGTGAAAGATGATGTTACGTCGAGTAAATAGATACCTAACATGTCATGCTTTGGAATTGCGTACTCTCATGGAATGGCGACAAACTACGGTACCTAATAATCTCCATAGGTGACACTTAACGGTTACCAGGTTAGCGTTACAGATTTTGCTAGAATTATTGCTCTCACTCTGACGATCGTAGCGATACCTCACATGTGTGGTTTGAACACTGTTTACATTTGAAAGCGCGACTTGCGGGAGCTCGCGGGGACAAGGGCGCTTTAAAAAAAAAATGTTCTTATTTATTTTATTTTTTTTTTTTACAGTGTCCTCTTAAAGAAAATAAATCTGATCACTTTTATTGCTGTCACAAGGAATGTAAACATCCCTTGTGTCAGTAATAAGTGGTGACATGTACTCTTTATGTCTAAAAGACCCCAAATCCCTCCTTTGCACTTCAAAGTATTCGGATCGCCAAAACGGCGATTCTGAATACTGTAATTTTTTAAAAATATCTGCGCCATTGGCCGCCTAGCAAACCAGAAGAGATGTTGTGACGTTGCTTCCGGAATTTTACATAGGAGACTGGAACAAAGCCATTTCTGGCTTCATTCAAGTCTCAGGCTAGCCGGCGGAAGTGCTGGATCATGGCTCGGGCCTCGGGACGGAAGGCCCTGGAAGAGCGGCAGAAGGCGGCGGAAGGGGGAGGGCGTCACCTCCTGCTCTTTTAGGATAACAACTGAGCGGCTTTTTGCCACATCAGTTGTTATTACTAAAGAGCAGACCACCCGCTCTAAAAAACGGTACTGGGGTGATGCCTGTATACAGTCGGCCCTAAGGGTTTAATTTTGGCATGGGGGGGTCCCCTCCAAATCCATACTAGATGCATTTGGGGGGGAACCCCAGGTCAGTTTTTTTTACATTTTGGCACAGGGTTCCCCTTAAAATTTAGACCAGACCTGAAGGGCCTGGTATGGATGGAGAGGGGGAACCCACGCTATTTTTTGTCTGTTTTTTATGATTAGCTGGATTTTGGAATTCCACACCATAATATTGTATAATTACATACCATTGCATACATTTGAAGAGTCAAAATTCTGTGATCAACCAAAATGATGTAAATTGCATAATTATTCCCGATGACTACAATGCTAGTTATTAGGAGGTGATAACAACGGTGGGATAGGAACTCAGGTTATCAAGTTTTGAATGTAGGACCACATACCAGTCATAAATAAATAAATAAATAACAGTACACACTCATACATAGAAAATGCTATCACTAATGTTGGATTCATTTCATTCTATACAATAATGTGTTGCATTTGAGGAGTCAATATTATGGTAAAAAACCATGCTCATGTGGCAGCTGCCAGCTGGATGTTCAAAAGAAAATGGGGAAAAAATGCATGCCCTCCCCACCCCCCCAGGTCCATACCAGGCCCTTATTCGAGCATGCAGCCTGGAGGTCAGGAAATGGAAGGGACGAGCGAGTGCCCTCCCCTCCTAAACCGTATCTGGCCACATGCCCTCAACATGGGGGGGTGCTTTGGGCCAGGGGGGTCTCTGGCATGGTCCAGGCAGGGGGAACGCTTGCTTGTCCCCCCCCCCATCCTGACCTGCAGGCTGCATGCTCGGATAAGGGTCTACTATTTATCTTGGGGGGATCCCCTGCCATCTTGTAAAAAAAAGTTTTAGCGTGGGCTTCCCCTTAAAATCCACACCTGACCCAAACGGCTTGGTATGGATTGGGGGTGGACCCCATGCCATATTATTATTATACAGGATTTATATAGCGCCGACAGTTTGCGCAGCGCTTTACAAGATTAATTTATTTATTGTGCATTGCTGGGAGCCGGCAATACATTCTAGCCACAAGCAAGTTGAAAATACACTTTTGATCAATGTGGGAGCTATATTTGGTGTGGGTGGGGTTCATTGATTTGTTTATTTGGCATCACGACACATTTGCTTCCAACCCATGTGCACACATCACTTCCTGTTTACAACCACATAACCCTTCCTGCATTTGTTCTGCTGATGTATATCTGTAAGGACTATGCAAATATAAATAAGAGGATGACTCATTCCCAGTTCACACTAGTGCGATGTGGAAACCCTGCAAATCCACTGTGGGTTCCTGCATCGCACCTGACTCGCATGGCAGTTCACACTGCTATATGCGAACTTAGGGGAGTGGCAATGCAAAGTCAACGACACCCCCATTTCAGCTCGCATATCGCAGTGCGAACTGACAGTTCAGACATGAATCGGATCACATAGGTCTGAATACCCATGTGATTAGATTCTGGTGCTGATGCAAAAAAAGACGCAAAAAACCTCAACTGTGCGAATGTGATGCGATTTCAGCCATACTATCTGTATGGCTGAAATCGCATCACACGGACATCGCATGTGATTTGCACTGCAGTGCAAATCACATCCGATATCGCACAGCGCACCAGTGTGAACCGGGGCTAAGGGCCGGTTCACACTGTAGAGTTGTCCGAGATCGCATGTGATTCACACCGCAGTGCAGTGAAAATCACATGCGATCTCTGTGCGATGCGATTTCAGCCATACAGATAGTATGGCTAAAATCGCATCACAGTCGGACTATACTCACACAGGACCTTTTTTTCGCATCAGAATCGGATCACAAGTGTATTCACACCCATGCAATCCGATTCCTGCCCGAGTTTGCAGTGAGATCTGCAAACTGATTTGGGGGTGTCATTAGCTTTCTATTGACACTCTCAGCAGTTTGTATAAGGCAGTGTGAACTGCCCGTTTGGCTGAATTAGAGCGGAGACTGTGAGCCAGGCCTTCTCATCCACATCAGTGCCTGACCTCACAAATGT
>BLSH010228224.1:198129-209782 GCA_018402905.1 Glandirana rugosa | reverse complement strand
AATACAGTGACACCCCGACGTTAGCACCCATCGGCCTCCTGTAGCTCAGGTGGGATGGGCGAGGGACCGAGGGGGCCTCACGTTTTCGCACGGAGGCCGCCGCGCACGTGTGAGTGCTAGGTGCTAGAGCGTCGGTGGCGTGCCAAATTCATATACCCGTCTAGAACTTGTAATTGAATTTGGCTCATGCTGCACCACTTTTAGAATGCGCAAGAGACACTTTCACAAAATCGGTCTGAGACAGTTTTTCTTTTTGTACACCAAAAGAGAGTTGGTCTTAACCACTTGCCGACCGGAAAAGTGGTTCGATATTGCAAACCACTGTCACCTGGCGGTGGCTGCGAGATCGTGGATCGTGAGTGTGCACGCGCCGCCGGAGGCACGCTTTTGCACTCCGGGGGAGCCAGGGAGCGGGTAGGGTGGACTCGATGTCCTCCGGCTACCCACGATTGCAGCCCCACAGTGACATAACGGAGGTCCATGTATGTACACACGGATCTCCATTCTAACAGGGGGAAAGAATGTGATCGCAGGCTCCCTGTGTATGGGAGCCACAATCATTCTCCTCCCCCACTCTGCCCAGCCCCCATACAGTTAGTAACACACACAAGGAACACAGTTAACCCTTAGAGCGCCCCCTGCAGGTTAACCCCTTCCCTGCCAGTGACATTTACACATTAATCAGTGCATTTTCATAGCACTGATCACTGTATAATTGCCAATGGTCCCAAAAAAGTGTCAAAATGGTCCAACATGTCCGCCGCAATATTGCAGTCCCGCTAAAAATCACAGATCGCTGCCATTACTAGTAAAAATAAAATCAAAAATAAAAACCCATAAATTAATTCTCATCATTCGTAAAGGCGGCAACTTTTGCGCAAACCAGTCAATATACGCCGATTGCGATTTTTTTTTTTACCGAAAATATGAGGAAGAATATAAATCAGCCAAAACCAATGAAAAAAATTTTTTTAATATACTTTTTGGATATGTATTTTAGCAAAAAGTAAGAAATATTGGGGTTTTTTTTGAAAAATTGTTGCTCTTTTTTTGTTTAGAGCAGTGATCAGAAATGACGCAGAGGTGATCAAATACCACCAAAAGAAAGCTCTATTTGTGGGAAAAAAAGGACGCCAATTTCGTTTGGGTACAACGTTGCACAACCGTGCAATTATCAGTTAAAAGACGCAGTGCCGAATCGCAAAACTTGCTCTGGTCCTAAAGGGGGCGAATCCTTCCGGGGCTGAAGTGGTTAATTAGCTCCACTTTTAGATTTTGCACATTTAATGTGACACAATGTAAAAGTGGCGCATTTTAGATCTATTTGAATTTGTCGTACAAGATGCTGTCAGAACCAAAAGTAATGCAAATGCTTCATTAATGTGGCTCAATACAGTAACAAGAGGGGTTAACGCCAGAAAAAGTGGCTCAGCAACTTTATTGAATTCCCCCCCATAGAGTTTTTGGAATCAGTGTCCTATAAAACTGGTAAAAAAAAAAAAAAAAACAGGGAAAGAAATGGGGAGCAGGAATGTTATATAATTATGTTGGCCTCCCTTAGGTTGGTCAAGTTCTCTCCAGTGGTGAGTTATATAATCATCGGTCATGCATAATTTGTAGATCTTAGTGGAAAACACTTATTTATCTTGTATTACGGAATATACCACACGCCTGCTAGAGAGAAGAGTTCCTTTAAGATCTCTAAGACAAGCAAAGGATCATCTTTACTGTATATTTATTCTTGGTGCTGCTCCTGCTGGAGTATACATACTGTAGCCTCTGAATTAAGCTCCAGTCATGTCTATCTTGGCAGGCAGCTCATGATGAAATATAAAGGAAAGAAAGGGGAAAAATAATTCAATAAAAAACACAGACCCCACATACTGGACATTTTAGCTATGGATCAACTGTGTGGGAAAAGCTTCAACCCTTTCCATTCCGTAAACGTTTAAGCCCCATACACATGGGCAGAATGTCGTGAGACATTTGCCGGTACAAAAAATACCGGCCGACATTCTGCCCGTGTGTATATCAGTTTGTCGGAGGTGCAATCTGGAAAATCAGCAGCCAACTGACTCCTGAACAGTGCTCTCAGCTAATGGCAATGGAACATTGGAGTGTTCTGTTGTGTTCTGTCAGAATACAACAGCTCAGCGGGGGAGATCGCTGTACTAACATCGCATGGTTAGTACAGTGTCTCCGACCGGAGCTGACAGTTTATTTTTCGTGCTGGGTTGCACGGAAAAAAAAACTATTAGTGTGTACCCGGCTTAAAGGGTAACTACATTTGTGACAATAACATTTACGTTGGGCTTTGTGTATGTATAATGAATAACGTATGTGAAATAGCTGGAGTGTCTGAGCATAGTTTTCTAACTCCGCCAGGCTTCATTTCTTGTATTTACAGTAGAACTCAAGCTGGGTGTTGACCAGTGGCAGCTCACTCATTAGCAGCGCAGGGGCGCCGCCACCCTAATCCATGCGCCCGGCCCCTAATCTGCATGCAGCGCCGGACGCATGAATTTCAATTGGGGTTTTTATATTTTTTTAAGCACGATTAGAGCATGAGGCACTAATTGGTTTTAAAAAAGGGTGGGCTCGGGGAGCAGAGCACTGCTCCCTGAGCCCAACCAGTTGTGTAGCATTAGCAAATTAATAGTAATTAATTATTATACAAGTGGATCGCTGATCAAGCGAGCACCAGGAGGGGGGTTGTAGTGCGAGTGCCGCCCCCCCCCACAATATTGAGCACCAGCCGCCATTGGAGTTGACCCAATCAGGTCTCTATTGCTCTGATTGGTGTTGTCAGTCTAACACAGTGAACATACATACAAGAAGGGAGAACACAGGGGTGATCTCATTAGTACACACAAAAACAAACACATCTCCTACTCATAAGTGTGTAGCCTGGTTCAAGTATTAGTGCGAACTCCACTTCACGGGAATAAAATCCAAAGCCGGCCATACACAGAGTGAATTTTCTTCCTGCAGCCACGGGAATTCACTCAATTTCAGTGCAGACAGGGGAATCCCTCCTGCCGGGCCTCACAAGGGAAGCAGTTATTATCGCTAGCGGCTATACTACCCTCTAGCTATAATCAAATGTATAATCCGGCAGGCTGGTTGTACCCAAGTTGGTTCAAACCTTGGCCGGTTCCTGCTGAACCAGCCAAGATTCATATCGTCTATGGCCGGCCCAAGCCTTGCTGACCTCTAGGACTGAGGATCTCCTGTAGCCACTACAAAAAAACAAACAAAAGAGGGTGCACCAGCCTAGTGCATTATCTCACAACATTTATTGATATAAAAGGAACACAAGATGTACTCACAAACACGTGAATCAAAATCGCTCATTAAGCTAATCGTCCATAGTCCTATAATCAAGTCTGTGATTATTGGGCTTTGGACGATTAGCTCGATGGGCAATTTTTATTTGCGTGTTTGTGTGTATATGTTGCTTTTATATCCATGATCTTATAAGTGTGCTGCTTCTTCATTGTCCACTCAGAAAATGGGGGGATGGGGGTCCTAACTGTATTGCTTAACTGCATGGGATGTTGGGGAAATGGCATGAAAAGATGTAAAAATATCTTGGCTGGTAAGATAACAGTGGCTTAGTGGGTAGCACTTCTGCCTAGAAGCATTAGGGCGGTGCATGTTTGCATGTCCCACCTTTGCTCATGTTGGTTTCCTTTGAGTACTTTCCACCTTTTTTCAAAAGACATGCTGGGAGGTTCATTGGCTCCTGTCTAAAATTGGCCCTGCTGAGCATGCCAAATATGGCTGTCTCACTATTCACCCCAACAGTGAAGAAAAAGCACTTTGAATCCTCAGGGAAAAAAGAGCTATACAAATATTAACAATTACAATTAAATTAATTATACTGTATATTTACGGGTTAATCTTTAATTGTTTTTTTCATCATAGGACAAAGACATAAATATTATAACAGATATGTAAATAATTGTCATACTGTTATTAAAAGGTATGACATATCTTAAACATATAATAAAAAAAATACTCATTAATATGACTGAAGATGATTAATATCCCTATTAAATATAGGGACGTTACATTGTCAAAGGGATCAATGCGAATATAAAAGTGATAATAAAAATAAACAATTGAACTAATATCTTGTTTGGGTAAAATTGTAAGAAGATCGTTATATAAAACCAAAGTTTCTTCATATGATCTCAAAGCAAATGCTGATATTTTTCAAAGTCAGGTCAACATAAAAGTAACCAGAAAAGAGAAGAAAAAATATATAAATAAATAAATAAATAAATAAAGAAAAGATTAAAAAAAAGAGGGGAAGGCGTAGAAAAAGGGCAACCAAGACTCCGCCTACACAGATTTTAGGTATCAATAGATAAGTATTGTATTCGGGGTTGCCAAGTATTATTAATTTTGGTTTGGTGGTAAAGTGCAAGTCATCTTACCATTGATCATGATCCAATTTAATTTTTATTTGACATAATCAAATGTTACTACTGACTGCTTCCAACAACGTGCAATAGCTATTCTAGTAGCCAGGATTATATAATAAATTAAGCGTTTGGTATGTTTAGAGAGAGAGACCTTTATCAAATTTTTGAAAAAGAGCAATTTCTGAGGATCTACATCTGTAATTAAACGGGTAAAATCAAACACTTTAAACCAAAATCTGCGTATTTTGGGACATCGCCACCAAGTATGTAGCATAGTTCCTTCCTGACCACAGTTCCTAAAACATCTAGAGCAGTGGTCTCCAAACTGCGGCCCTGGGGCCGGATGTGGCCCTTTGCTTTCCTTTATCCGGCCCTTGGGACATTATTCCTCCTACTGATATGAGACGCTATTCTGCCTACTGACACCAAGGATGGGGCAACATTTCTCCCACTGATACCAATAATGGAGCACCATCTTTCTAATAATGCCAAAGATGGGGCACTATTCCTCCCATTAAGACCAAATATTGAGATCTTTACGCCCACTGATGCTAGGAAAATTTCCACTGCTACTGGCCAGTTCGGCCCCCCTAATGACTGAAGGACAAAAAACTGGCCTCTTGCTTTGAAAGTTTGGAGACCCCTGATCTAGAGGAATCTTGTTGATTCAGTTTGGCAGTCTTTGATAGGAACCATATTACCAGGGAACCAGGGAATTATATATTTGTATTGCCCCTCTGTATTTGTTTGTTTGTCTCACTTTCGGCTTAAAAAAGACAGAAGTAGACAACATTTTATTAACCTCTTCAGCCCCGGAAGGTTTACCCCCAGGCCATTTTTTGAGATACGGCACTGTGTAACTTTAACTGACAATTGCCCGGTCGTGTAACATTGTACCCAAATAAAATTGATGTCTGTTTTTTCCCCACAAATAGAGCTTTCTTTTGGTGGTATTTGATCACCTCTGCAGTTTTCATTTTTTGAGCTATAAACAAAAAAGGACAGACAATTTTGAAAAAAAACAAAACAATATTTTTAACTTTCTACTATAAAACCTATCCAATAAAAAAATGTAAAGAATCACATTTCTTCATCAGTTTAGGCCAATATGTATTCTGCTACATATTTTTGGTAAACAAAATCCCAATAAGTGTATATTGACATATTTGCACAAAAGTTATAGCGTCTACAAACTATGGGATAGATTTATGGGATTGTTATTTTTGTAATTTGCTTTACTTGTTTTTTCTTTTACTTCTTTTTAGTGGGACTGCGGCATTGCGGCTGACAAATCTGACACTAAGGGGTTGATTTACTAAAGCTGGAGAGTGCAAAAATTGGTGCAGCTGTGCATGTTAGCCAATCAGCTTCTAACCTCAGCTTGTTGAATCAAGCTTTGACAATAAAACCTTGAAGCTGATTGATTTCTGTGTGGAGCTGCACCAAATTTTGCACTTTCAAGCTTTAGTAAATCAACCCCTAATTGACACTTTTTGGGTACCAGATACACCAATACAGTGATCATCAGTGCTAAAAAAATGTTGCTGCTTAGCATAAACAAAGATCTCCATCTTCCCCTCTCACAGAATAGTGATCTGCCTTGTTTACATAGGCAGATCGCCATTCTGCTTCTCTCAGGAACGATCGTGGGGTTCGGACTCGCTTATTGGCTCCTGCTGTGTCCAATCACAGTGGGTCGCTGGCAGTGCACGTGCGCACCCAAGACCCGGAACTACAAATCACGTGCAGGTATGTGATTTCACCCAGAAGACTATATATGCGTGGGGTGGTCTAGAAGAGGTTAAAGGGAAAAACTAAAGGTTACTTATCAGAGAAGTACATTTTGGTATTTCCATCCAGGTCTTGAGCATTATTTCCCAACCACTAATGACTCTTATAGCTCGTACACACGGGACGACGATCGTGCGCACGACCGTGTTGAATCGTACGTCGACGGTCGTATGTAGCCCACTGACATGCACACGACGGTCGTACATACAACTTGCGGCCGGCCGAACGTGATGACGCGAACGAGCGTATAATGAGGAAGTAGCGTCACCTTTTGGGCTCCTTTCTAATTTCATGTTAGTTGAAAGTGGACTTGGCGCATGCGTGTTTAGCACAATACAACTTTGTTGAACACAGCTGCTCTACACACGACTCAACGGTCGTATGCGAGCTTGTTGACACGACCAAGTTTTCTAGTCTGCACATACAACTCCCACGAACGACCGTCGTACGTTCAACTGTTGAAAGTGCCGCCACAGACGAACGATTCTGCATGCAACGGTCGTGAGTACGACGTGTTGAACACGATCGTCGTCCCGTGTGTACGAGGCTTTAGAGTGTATGTAAACTCAAGAGCAAAATGTAATATATTGCAGCTTACCAGTCCTTTTATGTGCTGGCTGCATTTGTTTTCTTTTCTCCTTTATTCTTACTTGGAGATCTCGTTAGTAACACACTTCCAGTGCTAAGGTGACAATGCTCAGTCAGTGTACTGTATCAATGGAGGAGCCGGGTTGTTCTGTAGTTTCTGTTCAGAACTCAATTGGTCTGATGAGACTCCTTTTTAATTTCAGTGCAGCTCTGGCAGCAGAAGAATTTACAAGATCACCAAATTTCTAGCAGGTTTTTTTTTCTTTTGCTCTTATTGAACGGATGCATATATATAGAAAAAAAAACTTACAATGCAACATATAACAGGAAAAAAGGGAGCAAATAAGAGAAGTTGATTGTTAGGCTTTCACTTTCACCCCCTTCAAGCCCAGGCCAATTTTCAGGTTCCAGCGCTGTCACACTTTAAATACCAATTACTCAGTCATGCAACATTGTACGCAACTTAAATTTATATCATTCTTTTTTAGACAAATAGAGCTTTCTTTTGGTGGTACTCAATCACCTCTGGGTTTGTTTTGTTTTTTTGTTTTGTTTTTTTGGTATGTGATGAAAAAATACTAAACATTTTGGAAAAAAAAACATTTTTCATTTGTTTCTGTTATAAAATTGTGCAAATAAATAATCTTTCTTCATGAATTTAGACCAAAATGTATTCTGCTACATTTCTTTGGTAGAAATAACCCAAATCAGTGTATATTATTTAGTTTATGTGAAAGTTATAGAGTCTACAAGATTACAAATACTTTTTGGAAAGTAGACAGTCTGAGGTATTTAGTAAAAAGCATGGTGAGTTTTTCCAAATTGTATTTTTTTTTGTCACACTATTTTGGAAAATGAAAACATTTTTCACATTTATTTTTTACATACTGTTACCAGAGAAGTACGGTATCATCATATGATTGATGTGACAGTGATCAGGGATACTGACTGGTGTCAGGATGTTATTATGTATTATTATTATAATATTATAAGTAATTTTTTTTTACGCTATTTTTTTTTTACATACTGGGAAGTTAACATTGTGACAATGTACTACTCTGGTCATAACAGTGATGTTCACTGTTTTAAGCAATCATTTTTATGAATGTCCTCCATTCATAGCCAGTATGCCTTATTGTGACAGCTGTGATTGGCCATTGTACATATGCATTGTGTCTGTACCCTGTGATCACTGTGATCAATCACAGAGATCATAACAATAGTACACAATGAATATCTATTAATTAAAGCCATTCACTGTGTTCAAATGTCATGTGATCATTGTGATTGGTTACAGTGATCACATGGTACTGGGACTGGCCAGATACAATGATCTGTAATCCGCGGTGCCCTTCGGACACAGTGGGTGACCGATCACGCAGCAGCACGGATACTAGGGCACGCAAGATTCATATGACGTTCTCATGTAAGCAGAAAGCTCCGCTCAGCCGTCATTTGTCATTATGCTGGGCCGGAAGCGGCTAAAGATCTAAACCCAACCGCTAGCATCTCGGATAAGATTTAACATGTTGATGTAAATAAAAAATAGTTTTCAGTCTTTTTAAATTTGCAGCTATCAGTAAAAAATATCTGGTCGTCCTGTTGTGAAGGTCCTTGCTCAGACACTTCCAATTATGGTGTGACAACTGTCTCCCTATTGTGCTCCGGAATTGTTGCTCTGCCACAAGTGGCCTTGCCAACATACATTGTGCAGGAATGTTCCACTATCAGGCCCAGAGCAATGATGTCCAGCAGATGCTGGAAGGAGTGCATGTAGATAGGAAGTAGATGCAAGAGGTTGGAGGAAATGAATTGCACTGGGATACAAAACAGGATGGAAAAAAGGTGAAAATGGCCATTTACAAGATAAAAAAGATAATTGTTTATATAATGCACAGTCAATTAGCAAACTAAATGTATTTCTGATTTTGGAGTTTAGTTTTATAGGAAGGGTATGGTCCAGATCTCTGAGGACACTATCTATTGAAGTTCGTATTGTTTTCTCACACTTCAAAGTTCTTCCACAAAACAAAAACATATTGGTGGGACAGCATTTTGACCAAACTGGGAATAAAACATATATAACTTTAATGGGGTCATTAGGATGCAAATCGAGACAAATTGAGTGCCCTCTAATACAATTAAGCCCCCCCCATATTCCAAACATTTTGTTGGCCCTGTTGAACATACAGTACATGTGACAACTTGACAGAGTGATCGAACTTTAGATTCCAACTTTTATCTAAATATAATAATCTTTTTATATTCAGTCTTGTTCTTTGTGGAATATACAAATGTTGAAATTTACATCGGTAGTGACACACTAATAATAAGGCATCTTCCCCACTGGACAATATGGAGTACCCATTATTATTTTTAATAAAACACTTTATCCAGAAATTCTTATTTATATTATGATTATCATAATAGAAAAATATTGAAAAGAATGGAAAGATTTTTTCATACGATCAGTGTTAATTTTGTTGACTAAAACCGACTAAAACATTTTAGTCAACTAATTTAATACCATTTTACTCTACTAAAATACGACTAGAACTAAAACAATTGAGATAACTAAAATACGACTAAAACTAAAATGGCATTTTAGTCAAAAGACTTAAGGCCCGTACACAAGGTACAACGGTCGTACAACAGCTTGTTCTACGATCATCCAACCGTTAGTATCCACGATTAGAACAGCCGACGTGCAACTTTTGTTGTACATAAAGGATATCACTGTTCTACAATTATCTTCAAACTGTGTGTGAAAACTATAAATTAGCGGGGAGAAGCCACACCACTGTTCTAAGAACAGTGATATGATATATCACTGTTCTTAGAACAGTGGTATGGCTTCTCCCCACTAATTTATAGTTTTCACACACAGTTTGCAGATGTTGTAAGAACAGTGATATGGCTTCTCCCGGCTAATGTATACTTTTCGCACACAGTTTTAAGATGATTGTAGAATCTACAATCATCTTCAAACTGTGTGAGAAAAGTATAAATTAGCCTGGAGAAGCCATTTGGCTTCTCCCCGCTAATTTATACTTTTCTCACACAGTTTGAAGATAGTCCACATCCACCTCCATTTTTGATTTTTTTATGTGATTTTTTTTAAAATTATTTTAAGTTATTTCCCTATCCCCATTTCTTTGTATCATATGGCTTCTCCCGGCTAATTTATAGTTTTCACACACAGTTTGCAGATTTTCTAAGAACAGTGATATGGCTTCTCCCGGCTAATGTATACTTTTCTCACACAGTTTTAAGATGATTGTAGAATCTACAATCATCTTAAAACTGTGTGATAAAAGTATAAATTAGCCTGGAGAAGCCATTTGGCTTCTCCCCGCTAATTTATACTTTTCTCACACAGTTTGAAGATAGTCCACATCCACCTCCATTTTTGATTTTTTTATGTGATTTTTTTTTAAATTATTTTAAGTTATTTCCCTATCCCCATTTCTTTGTAGGGCACTTGTCCGACCCTTACCCCCATTTTCCTTCCTTTTGCAGACCTCTAGGACTTTCTAGGACTTTTTTACAACAATTTTCAAAACTTTTACTAAATTACCAGAACCCCGGACCCGAACCCGGACTTTTTTTGAACAGTCTGGGTTCGGGTCCGGGTCCCGGACACCCAAAAGTTCGGTACGGACCCGAACTTTACAGTCCGGGTTCGCTAAACTCTACTTGTAATCTTTCCTCATAACTAAGGTCTTCCAATACCTTAATAAGCTTTGTGGCCCTTCTCTGTACCCTTTCCAATACCAGGACATCCTTCCTGAGGACTGGTGCCCAGAACTGGACAGCATATTCCAGGTGCAGCCTCACCAGAGACTTGTATAGTGGGAGAATTATTGATTTATCCCTGGAGTTGATCCCTTTCCTTCACTTTGTTAGCTTTGCTTGCAGCAGCTTGGCATTGCTAGGTCTTTTTCCATCCTAGATTCCCCCAGAGGCTCTCCCCCTAGTGAGTAGTTTGCTTTCTTGTTCTTGGTACCCAAATGCATTATCTTACATTTTTCTACGTTAAATCTTATTTATCACTTGTCTGCCCACCCCATTCATTTATTCAGATCTTCTTGCAAGGTTTCCACATCCTGTGGACAGTTTATTGCTCTGCTTAGCTTGGTATCATCCGCAAATATTGAGATTGAGCGGTTCACCCCGTCACAGTCCCCAAAACATCTGTATGTCCCCAAAACATCTGTCACAGTCCCCAAACATCTGTCTGTCCCCGTCACATCTGTCTGTCCGCCAACACCAAATAAACCCCGATTTGGATTATTTTTACCAAAGAAATGTAGCAGTATCATTTTTGGTCAAAATTTATAAAGAGAAATTACTTATTTGCAAAATTTTATAACAGAAACGAAGAAAAATGCATTTATATTGTGTGTGGTGGCGCTAAACTGAATGAATGAAAGATATCATATGATGGCAAGTAGTGATATTAAACCAGACATATGATGCAATAAATAGTGATCATTCAAGTGAAAACATTTTGTATAGATTAAATAAATAGGCATAAGATAATAATATGCTTACACACATAAAAGTGAGGTTATCAATAAAAACAATAATAAGGTATTAAAGTGACAAAGTGTCCATAAAGTGTAACAGGGATCCAATGTGCTATATCCAAAAATCTTGAGGTGAAATCGGTGACTCTTTGTGATGGTTATTGAATGTGATAAGAAAGGCTCCAACTTTGGTCAGTATGGAGGCTTACCAGAAATCAGATGGAAAAGCGCCTTTGAGATCTATAAGGACCCTCCGGCCCGTGGCGTCGATAGGAAAAGTGGATCTCCTCCCTGGGTCGCGTCACACAGCCTGTA
>BLSH010228224.1:177244-188561 GCA_018402905.1 Glandirana rugosa | reverse complement strand
TGAATGTATCCAGCAAGTTTAAAGTGTACAACTATCACATTGACGAGGAGATATCATTGAGAAAATTATACGACAGTGACTCAAGAACTACTTCCTTCCCACGTCCGACAGACTGTAGATGTCTTCCGGTGTCTTATAAATGTCTCTACTGTGATAACCGTTCTCGTTACAGAAGTAACCACAGTCACCACAACACCAAAAGGACATGGTATGTGTAAGACATCGGAAGACACCTACAGACCGTCAGACGTGTGGACGAAACAGTTCTCTGGGTTACTGTCATGTAACGAAGCCGAAACTTAGTCACCCGTTGTTGCGTCGCTCGGCCCGGCCCTGACGCGTTTCGTCACATCCGACTTCGTCTGAGGGCGTGGCCGAGCGGCGCGACGCAACCTTATTTATAGCAGACCCCAGGAAGGACACAGCACTGATTCAAAGCCGAAGCAATGTACTGTCATTGGGTCTCTTGACAAAGCAGGTGTGCAGACTGCCAGACATCCACAGAAGGCTACAGAATGTGTATGGTACAGGAAAACCACAACACCACTGACACCAATGAAGACATTGCTCTTGCCAATAGTGTCATCTCTGTAAATATTCTGTGGCCTTCTGTAGATGTCAGACAGCCTGCACCCTTCCTTCATCAAGAACTCAGTGACAGCATATTAAAAGAGTTACTATAGAGGAGCAGTTACACTATCAACATGTGAAATTTGAACGACCTATGTAAGTTAATAAAAAAAATGTTATGCCCACTTTTGCATTACTTTTGGTACATCCCTTTTGTTATTATTATTATACAGGATTCATATAGTGCCAATAGTTTGTACAGTGGTTTATAATATAAAGCAAGACAATGCAATTCAAGGCATGCGGGTTAGGAGGTCTAGCAATATCCTGTCCCTTTAAAAATGCTGCAAGTAAAGAAAAATAGCTGTTGATCTATCAGGAATCCAGTGAGCTCCTAGCTTCCTGTTTGGGATGAAAACACAGCGATTTTACTGGAGTGAGATCCAAACTAGCGCTGTCAGCCCTGCCTGCTGGGCTACAGAACTCCTATCTCTCATGCTTTCTGTCCCTCCTCACATGCATATATTGATTTATTTCCTGGCAAAACAATGCTGCCTTCTTGACTCCCAAGCCCGCACATGGTGTGTAGGGGAAGTGCTCTTGGAAGATGCATTTAACTATTGGATATTATCAGTAGACATTTCCACAAATTGTTCTAGTCTGATGGTTAGGGATGAACAGGAATTGAGCATTTTAGTTAACCTAAATTCTGGGGAAGTATCATAAGATTTCCGCAAAGTTTTACCATTTTGGCCAAATGGTTGGGAATGATTGGCTAAGGGGAAATAAAGCTGCATTGGACAAATACAAAGGATCAGGGCTTTTTTTCAGCGGGAATGTGGGGGAACACTGTTGCGGCACCTCCAGCACTGAATGTATATAATGAGTGCTGGGGTGTGCTGGAGAGTCTATTGATGTTGGCTGCTGGAGGACCTATTGTTGCTGGGGAGGTCTATTGCTGCTGGTAGGGGAGTAAATTGTTGATGGGAAGAGTCTATGGATGCTGGCTACTGGGAGATCTATTGTTTCTGGGGTGGATCTATTGTAGCTTGGGGATCTATTGTTGTTGGGGGGGGGTCTATTATTCCTGGGGGAGCTATAATTGCTGGGAGGGATCTATCGTTGCTAGTAGACATGTGCAATTCGTTTCGGTCCAAACATAAATTCAGACATATTTTTGGTTATTCGGAGATTCGTATGTATCCGAATCTCTGAATGAAATTGTAACGAATAGTAATGAATTTTATTGAAATTCTGTAAAATTAATTCGTTTATTCGTTTTCTATGATATTCCAAATTTTCAGAATGATTAGAATTCGGATCGGTAGAAAAATGATCGACCTATTCAAACTCTGTGTGAAGAATAGCTTGTTGTTAAGCAATGGACTGGGAAGCCGCCCGCCCGAGTCCTTAACAACCGATGATTCATCAGCTGTCAGTGGACTCCACCACTGACAGCTGAAATGTAATCATAATAATACTGGCAATTGAAAATTCCAAAAATAAACAGCCATACCTTTGGGTCTGGTATGGATTCTAAGGGGAACTCCACACCAAAATTAAAAAAAGACGTGGCCAAAAATCCATACCAGACCCTTATCTGAGCATGCAGCCGTCAGGTCAGCAAAGGGGGGACGAGCGAGTGCCCCCCTCCTAAAACAAGCCATGTGCCCTCAAAATGGGGAGGTGGGTTCATGTGGACAAGGGCCTCATCCCCACAACCATAGCCAGTGGTTGTGGGGGTCTGCAGGCAGGGGGCTTATTGGAATTTGCAAGACCCCTTTAACAAGGGGGCCCCCACATCCTTCCCCCTATGTGAATGAGTATGGGGTGTAATGATATCACGTGTGAGACACACACGATGTAATGATATCACGCACAAGATGCATGCAGAGATGACTCCATCTTGTAAGAGGACTCCATTTTGTCAGAAGAACGGCATTCTCAATTTTAAAGACTGGCAGTCTCTGACTGCAAACTCCTCTCACACATCCCCTCCCTTCCTGGTCCATGGGGAGATTCTAGAAGGCCACCTGGATTTGTTATCCTAAGCCAGGAAGAGAGATCTGTTTGTGTGTATCTTAAGGGCCATAAAACCTAGCTTATGGCCCGTACACACGATCCGAAAATCGGACGAAAAATACCGCATACGATGCGATCGTATGGTAATCAGATTGTTAGTACGCAGCTTACGAGAGCCAATCATGACAGTTCATCCGATAATATTCGATCGGACAAGCATGAATATTTTGATTGCATGGTGCCCAATTGTGCGATTTTCGTTTAATCAGTACAGTTGTCGTCCGATAATACAATACAAATACACTACAACACATGACATCACTTCCGATTTTTTACTCTGTCATACGAGAATATTCGTGACTTTAGTACACTCTTACGATTCAATCTGAGATTAGCATGCAAAAAAAACAGACGATCTGTCGTCCGATTTTTGGATCGTGTGTGCCGGGCATAACAGACATCAAGGGGACTCAGAATTGACAAGGGTTATAAACCACACAGGCAACTCTGGCCCCGGAGTGACCCCCCACCTCTGTCTAAAACTTACCAAAAATATTTTCACTTCATAACTTCAGTTAGGAACATGACATATCAATAACACGTACATATTTGAATGGAAAATTTCATACCGGGTAAATCGAGTATAGACTTCAAAGACTTTGGTCATATGGGAAATCAATGCTGGTGTATTCCCTTCCCAGGGTCCCAGAAAGTGGCAGCACCATTGTGTTTGGATTTATTTAAATGCACTATGTATGCTGAGATTGAATTCCTTAATGCGAGGTTTGCCTGGCGGCCCAATTCTGAAATATGATTTCCATACAGAACTTGTGAATTAGGGAAGACTGTATTTCACGGTCACCTGGACAGCCTACAAGTCTGCCTCACTCATGTGAGTGGTCAGGGGCATACGGCCCCACCCCTTGTCATCCAGAGAAAAAGGGACTGCTAAGATCAACTTCCAGTTCTCATTTTCCATCAATGAACCAACATCAGAGAACCAGGAAATCATCTTCGAAACACTGATTGATCACGGACATTTCAAAAGCAAGTATTTTCATTCTGTTTCTTTGCTGCTGTATTTTATGTCTCATTGCTTTGTAACATTCTTTTTCTGTAAATATTTTACTGCACCTAAAACTTGACCTTTTCATTATTAAACCTTATTCTGAAAAATGTTAACCTTGTCCCTAAAGCTCTTAATGCAACTACCACAAATCTGTTCATTTGAAGAGCACTACTGTTTTTAAAATAACGCATCTGAATATACCTGTCTATGGTGACAGCGTGTGTTGCAGGTGATTATTCTAAAATCATTGGTATTGCTAACATCTGGATCTTGGAAGTGGTGGCAGAGAAAGGGTTAATTGTTTGAATTAGCCCGGTAACAATCGCTCTCAGGCGGCTGACATTTAGACAGTGGTCCCGTAAACTGGGAAATCTTTGTGCTGAAAGCAGCTGAGAGTGGCATTGTTATGTTAGTGACAAGCATGGTGTTAGATCAAGGGGGTCCTCGGCCACCCGTCGGTGAGGAGGGCAGCAATCTGATACCCATGTCCGTCACATGGGGTACACAGTACCCCTACCCATTAACCAAAAATGTGTAAAAAGTAAATCAAGAGTGAATCAAGACAGTAAACACATTTTTGACAATTCCTTTATTAAAAAAATGTCCCCCGATATGGATCCATCTCACGGCACCCGACACACCGCCGAACCCGAAAAAAGATTAAAAAAAAATTCCGGCCTTGTTGAACGCTTCCCGCGGACTGCCTGCTCCTCCATCTGACATATCTTATAGCTAAGGTGGCCCCACCTCTTACCTATATAAGAAATGTCAGACAGAGGAGAAGGGAGGGGAGTGTTCGGCGAGGAGGTTTTTTTTTTGGGGTCCGATGGCGAGGTGGGTGGCGTGACATGGATCTATATGTCTAGTTGCTAGGGAGATCTATTTCTGCTGAGAGCGTCTGTTGTGGCTGGGGGATCTATTGTTGCTGGCTGCAGGGGACCTATTTTATTGCCTTTCATTAGCAATTCCATACTAACCACTTTGCACCTAAAATGATACTTGGTTTTGTGATACTGGCAGGTGGGTAGGAGGTGGACAGTGCTCAGAGGTGGGTGGTTATTGGTGACTTGAAAGAGGGGAGTACCTGCACCTTTTCTCCGAGAAAAAAAGCCCTGCAAAGGATGCTAAAATAAATAAACTAAGCTACCCTAAATACTCCATAAAACACATCCTCTAAAAAAGAAAAAAAGATTGTGTATTATTTTTTAAGCAAATTGCACTTAAACGTCTCAGTGAGTAAAATTCGGAGTTTAAGATTGTGGTGGCAAAATCAGTTTTGGCAAAATCAGTTTTGGCAAAATCGTTCAGCTTGTTTTATTGATGATAAAAATTAGACAATTCTAATCAACTACTTGTCTCTTTGTGGGTCTCTTGTTTGACCCATATAAGTGCGCATATTAATTTGCAATGGTTGGAATCAGCCATAAATTCCTGCCTCGTATAGGTGTCTCAGAGGTACACATCATCCAGATGAAAGTGTACGAATGTTTGAAAGGAAAAATGATTCCTGATAGTGTTGGTTAAAATGGAAGTAAACCTTCAATACCAAATGTTTCAAGTTTTTAAAATCATATTAGCAGGTATGGCAATTTTTACATAGGTAGATTGATCCAACATGGCTCAATGTATGTATGCATGTGCCATACTGTGTGATCCCTGTGAAAGATGGAAATCACTGTAGTAGACACAGCTACTTCAGTGATCGCCACTAGCTTCCAGGTCCTGTGCCGAGTGGCTGCCCTGTTGCTTACTGAACACGATTGCAGGGTGTTCTTTGATTGAACACAGTGTAGACTGCAATATCAATATCATAGTGGTGTCTACTACAGCGTTTTACAGCTTCCAAAGGGATCTTACAGGTATTGCACATTTATAATTACCCTCAGCTTTAAATCTGTGACCCTTTAAAAAATGAGTGAGATATCATTTTTTAATTAATGTACCCTTTAGGCCTTTTTAGGTGAACCTGAGCTTTCTTAAAAGTCCTTCCAAGGAGAAGACACCATAGGTGTGCGCAGCCTATTGCATTAGGGTGTGTACCCCAAAGCTCAAACACGTGTGTGTGTGTGTGTGTGTGTGTGTGTGTGTGTATATACACACACTCACTCTCTCAAACATTTTAAAATGTATTAAAACATCTTTCAATTAACACTTATTGTGCATGCACAGTTAGCAGAGTTTTTTGCTGGAGCGATGGCTTGAAGAAACAACTGTGGCTGTAGCGGTGCCAAAGAAAAACAGCCCACAGCACAGCCATCTCTCCTCTGGGCCCCCCTCTGCCTGCAGCAGCACGGGGGGAAGCTCACAGGGGACAGCTGGCACTCAGCTAACCTAATGTGTATAGGTTGAGTAGGGTTTGCCCAGGCACAACCGGTACACCCTGTGTGCACGCCTATGGAAGTCACCAAGAGATTCACTATATTATCAAATGTATTAGAACACCTGCCTTTACACGCGCATTAACTTTAATGGCATCCCATTCTTTCTCCAACCCCAAACTAGCTCATCCATGTCTTTATGGACCTTGCTTTGTGCTCTCGTACGCAGTCATGTTGGAACAGGAAGGGGCCATCCACAAACTGTTCCACTAAGATTGGGAGCATGAAATTGTCCAAAATGTCTTGGTATGCTGATGCCTTAAGAGCTACCTTCACTGGAACTAAGGGGCCAAGCCCAACCCCTGAGAAAAAACCCCACAGTATAATCCCCCCTCCACCTAATGATTTGGACCAGTGCACAAAGCAAGGTCCATAAAGATATGGATGAGCGAGTTTGGGGTGGAGGAACTTGACTGGCCTGCACAGAGTCCTGACCTCAACCCGATAGGACACCTTTCAGATGAATTAGAGTGGAGACTGCGAGCCAGGCCTTCCAATATTAGTGCCTGACCTCACAAATGCACTTCTGGAAGAATGGTCAAACATTCCCATAAACACACTCCTAAACCTTGTGTACAGCCTTCCCAGAAGAGTTGAAGCTGTTATAGCTGCATAAGGTGGACCAACTCACTATTGAACCTTACAGACTAAGACCGGGATGCCATTAAAGTTCATTAACGTTCATTAACGTGTAAAGATAGGCGTTCCAATTCTTTTGACAATATAGTGTACTTTATGTTGCTCATTTTACCCAGAAAAGTTTATTTAGTGCCCCTCTTTCATTAAGTTTGACTTTGCTAATGGGGTCTGACTACTCATAATTTCCTTGCTAAGCCCTACAAACTTCTATCCCAGGCATAACTGCCAGTGGCAGTTGGTGAAGCTTATCCATGAACTTGGTGGAACTTATCCATGAGCTCAAGGCAAATCAGGTAATAAAGCAAACTAAACCAGAGAGGGGCACCGAAGAGGCTTTTCAGACTAATAAAGGTAATATCAGGTATCTCGGGGTGTCTGCGCTTAGGCAGGTTATTTTAAAAGTTTATAATCTTAATAATTATAATTAATAATTTCATAATTAAAAGTCAGTGTCACTTTAAAATAAATGTACATATAAAATACATTTGTTCCATGAAGTGGGAAGTTCTGGTTTCTAAATAAAAATGTTGTTAGCTTCTTTAAAGTTTATCTCCAACCTCTGATGAAGAAGACATAAACGCTCTCACTGGCTGATGATGCTGGTGATAGGATACACTGTTGAGTCTCGAGGACGTTGTTTTCTGATATACAGAGATCTGAAAGGAAAATATTTTCGGCAGCTTTTTGCTGATTATCACCTCTACTGCTACTACTTTTGCGTCATCAGAGTAAAGCAAGAAAAAAAAAATGGAAATTGTGATGAAATTGATAGCTAAAGTAAAAATGGATAGAAAAATTGAGATAAAGCATCACATTACTGCTAAACACATCATTCTGTATTTTTTTTACATATAATTGAAACTTGTCAAAATTACATTAAATGTAAATAACTTATACTAAAGATGAGCTATATTGAAAAACATGTTTTTAGAAACTATTGCTTTTTGCTTTGGAAATGTTCTGCCCTAAGTTTTCAATATTAATATGTACTGTACATTTATGAGGAAAAAATTATAAAGTATTTGAACAATTTATAACATCCTCTGACAACCTTCAAAATATTGTTATGGGCAGTCATTCTTTATTTCTGCCAGTGTACCACATACTTTATTTTAAAGAGGAGATCCACCCAAAAGTGGAACTTCCGCTTATCTGTCTCCTCCCCCCTCCAGTGTCATATTTGGCACCTTTGGGGGGGAGCGCTTATCTGTTTTCAACAGGTACCTTTTCCCCACTTCCGTCGGACCTCGCAGCGGCGAGGTACGTCAGAAGTCCGGCCCCCTCCTCCTCCCTCTGCTGCCAGGCCAATAAGAGAGCGCAGTGCGCTTCACGCATGCGCAGTAGGGAGTTGGCCATGAAGCCACAAGGCTTCACTGCTGGGTTCCCTTACCGGCAATGGTGGCGGCAGCACCCAAGAGGCGATGGAAACATCGGCTGCAGTGTAAGTGTCCTAATATTAAAAATTAGCAGCTACAGTTGCTGACGTTTAATTTTTGGAGTGGGAGGCTGGAACACCACTTTAAAGCCTAAGTTTAACTAAAATAAAAAAAAAAACATAAAAATCAGCACAAAAGACATAACTTACAGTTAGCATGATGTGCCCACTGTGCTGATTTTTCTTCTTTTAGGAGAAATCTTGCTCCGTAGATCTTGATCTGTACAGTCACTGTCTAGCCAAGTTTTATGCTGTGTTAAGCCCTGATGAAGGGGGAGTGGTGTTGTCACCGAAACGTGTTGGCTGTTGTTATATGACTTTTTACCAACAACTAAAATGATCCTGGACTCTTCTATTTGGTTTTGGCCTGGCCTTCCTTTCTACATTTCTGTGGTTTGAGCTACTGTTGGATGCCCATTGAGGGAAACCTTGCTGTGTGAGAGCTGCTTCTCCAGAGCTATTGAGCTTGTTTGAAGTTTTCTTTCATTTGACTACAAATACAAGTCTAAATGTTCCCAGCGCCTCTTTGAGTATGTTGTTCTGGAGTCTATTGTATTCTGACAGCCGGCACCCAGAGATTTGATTGGATGCAGTCACTCTTCACCCAACAATTTTCCACCTGGCTACCTGGACAAAAAGTCGGTTGAACAATCAATTTTTTTAGAGCCAGATGATGCTGACACGACCACCCATGGCTTAAATTTTGAGCTGATTTATGAGGAATTGGCTGAAATTTGAGTTGAGTATGGCAGGCGTAGATTAGTATTTAACCTTTGCAACCCAGAGGCGGAGCTATAAATAGGTTTATATTACTTGCTGGCTGGAATTTAGCTTTAAGGAAAAGGAAGACGGTATCCCTAAGATTGGCATGAGTTGTTTCATTAATTTTTGTTGCGAATACAATGATATACAGTGTATCCAGAAACTTTTCACAGCGCTTCACTTTTTCCACATTTTGTATTGTTACAGCATTATTCCAAAATGGATTAAATTCATTATTTTCCTCAAAATTTTACAAACAATACCTCATAATGACAATGCGAAAGAAGTTTGTTTGTTCTGTATTCACAGCCTTTGCTTAATATTTTGTTGAAGCACCTTTGGCACCAATTACTGCCTCAAGTCTTTTTGAGTATGATGCTACAAGCTTGGCACACCTATTTTTGGGAAATTTCTCCCATTCTTCTTTGCAGGACCTCTTAAGTTCCATCAGGTTGGATGGGGAGTGCCGGTGTCATTTTCAGATCTCTCCAGAGATGTTCAATTGGGTTCAAGTCTGGGCTATGGCTGGGCCGCACAAGGACATTCACAGAGTTGTCCCATAGCCACTCCTTTGTTATCTTGGCTGTGTGCTTCAGGTCCTGTTGGAAGATGAACCTGCATCCCAGTCTGAGGCCCAGAGTACTCTGGAGCAGGTTTTCATCAAGGATGTCTCTGTACATTGCTGCATTCATCTTTCCCTTGATCCTGACTAGTCTCCCAGTTCCTGCTGCTGAAAAACATCTCCACAGCATGATGATGCCACCGCCATGCTTCACTGTAGGGATGGTATTGGCAAGGTTATGAGCGGTGCCTGGTTTCCTCCAACATGACGCTTGCCATTCAGGCCAAACAGTTCAATCTTTGTTTCACCAGACCAGAGAATTTTGTTTCTCATGGTCTGAGAGTCCTTCAAGTGCCTTTTGGCAAACTTCAGGCAGGCTGTCATGTGCCTTTTACTGAGGAGTGGCTCTTGTCTGGCAACTCTACCATACAGGCCTGATTGGTGGAGTGCTGCAGAGATGGTTGTTCTTCTGGAAGGTTCTCCTCTCTCCACAGAGAAACGCTGGAGCTCTGTCAGAGTGACCATCAGGGGTTCTTGGAACTTCTTACATTTACGGATGATGGAGACCACTGTGCTCATTGGGACCTTCAATACTGCAGAAATTTTTCTGTACCCTTCTCCAGATCTGTGCCTTGATATCCCCAAATCCTGTCTAGGAGGTCTAAAGACAATTCCTTGGAGTTCATGGTTTGGTTTGTGCTCTGACATGCACTGTTAACTATATAGACAAGTGTGTGCCTTTCCAAATCATGTCCAATAAGCTGAGTTTACCACAGGTGGACTCCAATCAATTTGTTGAAACATCTCAACGATGATCAGTGGAAACAGGATGCACCTGAGTTCAATTTTGAGTGTCATGGCAAAGTATGTGAATACTTATGTACATGTGATTTTTTTCGTGTTTTTATTTTTATTACATTTGCTAAGATTTCAAACAAACTTCTTTCATGTTGTCACTATGGGGCATTGTTTGTAGAATATTGAGGAAAATAATAAATGTAATCCATTTTGGAATAAGGCTGTAACATAACAAAATGTAGAAAAAGTAAAGCGCTGTGAATACTCTCTGGATGCACTGTAACACAATAAACATTAAATAAAGAGAGGATAATAACATATTTGTTAATGTAAGTGTACATACTGTATTATATATATTAATGAATTGTGGTCACATCTCTGGTCCCATCTGGATGGAGAGCTTGGGTCCGCAGCATCTCACGTGGCCGGCAGCGCCGGTAGTTTCCAGAGCTCCAGGGTGGTGGGCGGGAGAGGAAGGAGGAGAGACTATAAGAACAAAGGCTTTAGGCCTGGCGCACTCTCTCTGGACCGGCATGAATCTGTATGCAGGGAATCTGTGCTAGAAGTGGTGGAGTCGCGGCCTGCTTTTACAGACTCATCAACCCAGAAATATCTGAACTAAACAGGGAGACCCCGTGACGGGGGTCAAGGAGAACTCAAGGTCTGCATGAATGTGAAAACACATAGATCCACTCAGGGAACACAAAGTCAACCCTGGGGCTACAATGGTGAAAAGAGGCAAGTCAAATAAACAAAAAAGGGCAGCGCAGAAGGCTGTCCAAAAAGGTCACCACACCTGTAGCCACTGGGACATTATGTGACACGAAAAAATAAGAAAGCATGGAGTCGAAAATTTCAAAACAACAATAGCATTTATTAGAGAATAAAAAATGCTGCAACCAACAGGTGATATTGGATGGAGCAAATATAACACAAACTGATCAACAACCACCACCGTAGACAACGTTGTCAAAAAAAGTGACTGAACATGAAACATAAAAATCAGACCTCGCTGTCAGCTGGGTATGGGCCCTCCAAGTTGGAGTTGCCCCGCAACAGATGCCACCACCAACAACTAGTCA
>BLSH010228224.1:139583-155592 GCA_018402905.1 Glandirana rugosa | reverse complement strand
AAGAAACCTGAGGGAGGTCAAGGTCGTGTAGGAAGGACTCCTAACCACTGGTTTTGACCTGCGTTATGAGGTCCACACCGGTTTGGTCTCAAAATATTACACCGTCTTAAGATCAAAATAAAAACCTCATTTAGGAAAAAATTATGTACGATTATCAGACGAACGAAACGAACGACGTCAGAAGATGATCCTAGAGGTATAGAAAGAGGTAGGACCTAAGGAGGTCTCCAAGAGGGGATCACTCATTGAACATCACAACTCGCTTGGGCCTGACATTGCAAGCCCAGGCATGGCTTGAAAGCCCACAGGCACCCCCCGGACCGAACCCGAACGATTTTTGAAATGTCCGGGTCCGTGCCACGGACACCCGAAAGTTCGGTACGGACCCGAACGTTACAGTCCGGGTTCGCTCAACACTACAAGTTACTCACTAGGGGAGAACCTCTGGAGGAATCCAGGATGGAGAAAGATATGGAGATCCTAGTAGAAGACTGCAGCAAGCAAAGCAAGCAGACTATTAGCATGTATTAAAAAAGGATTTACTCCAAAAATAAAACTAGAATTCTGCCACATTATAAAACTCTGGTTTGGCCACACCTGGAGTATTGCGTCCAGTTTTGGTCACCAATCCTCAGGAAGGATGTGCTGGAACTGGAGGGAGTCCAAAGAAGGGCAACAAAATTAATAAGAGGACTGGAGGATCTCAGTTATGAGGAACGACTACAAGCGCTAAACGTATTCTCCCTGGAGAAGAGACAACCTAGAGGAGATATGATAGCAATATACAAATACCTCAATGGTGATCCCAGCGTAGGAAAAAAATACTCATTCTCAGGGAGTATAAAAAGACAAGTGGCCACTCAATGAAATTGGAGGAGAAGCGGTTGAACCTTAAGCTACGTAGGGGGTTTTTCACTGTCAGGGCAGCAAGAATGTGGAACTCCCTTCCACTTTACAAGGATATGGGAAATGATTAGTGACAAGAGCACACACACACACACACAGGTTGAACTGAATGGACTATTCAACCTAACCATCTATGTAACTATGTCTTTGAGGACTGGTTGGACAGCCCTATGTAAGGCTGCTTAGTCCTTGAGGATTGGTTGGACAGCCTTGAGTTGGGCTGATTAGCCTTCGTAAACTGGTTGGACTGCACTGAGTGGGGCTAAGTAAACCTTGAAGACTGATTGGATAGTCCTGACACACCAGATTATACACTTGCTTTGTTTAACATTTGAACAAGTATGCAAATGTGCCCATCACTACTGAACTGATCCATATAACTCAGCTTTTAGTTTTAAATTAAATTCTTCTTGAATTTCAAGCTATAAACATTTGTTATAGGTGAATTAAAGATACTGTTAAATTATTAAGCATAGTTAGCAAACCTAATATATGCAACGCAATGGTTCGCATGGTCTATATCTATTATACTTACATTACTGGAATGGTGGGTACGAATTCCATTTTTATTGTATTTTTGGTATAATATATAATTATTATTATTAGGTTCTAGTGTGATGAGCTCTGGTGCACAGAGTCAAACACAAAGGACTTTCATGGTCTGGTGAAGACCCTGGTGGGATGTAGCTTGTAAGAAAAGTTTAACACATTTCACATTCCAAACTATGGTTTCCTTTAATTTTGAGAATTCTAAAGTGGCGGCATTACACCCGCTGTGCTAACTGGACGTCTGGTGCCGCAGACATTTCAGATAACTGATGCCACTCAAGAATGTTCAAAGGCATTTATATTATTAGAAGTATGACTTTATAGAATGTGCACCTCCTGAGGCTATTGTGAATGCTTGCCCTCTAAATTAACTAAGGTGCCACAGGGAAACTCCTACCCCACTGAAAATAAACTCATCCAGGTTTGAAACCATCCACACTGAATGTATGTTGAATTAAATCCATTGATCTAATATAGTCATACCTGGATTTGTTGAAAGCCAACAATTTGTTTGTTACTGGTGTAATATTGGTGAGGAGACACACTGGACACCTTTGCTGCCATTGTACTATATGCTGGGTGTCCAATGTGCCCCTGTACCTTTAAGGAGGACTGGGCTACCTCCAGGCCCACCTGCCCCCTATCTATCCATTATAATGCATGTGCTCCCACTGTTGGAGACTCTCATAAATTTACAAGGGTCAGTACTGCAAATAATACAGGGTGCCATGAAGGGGTCCTGCAGCTTAGGCATGTGTTTTCAAATGTGTGCTAACGAAACCCCTGTTTTTAACGCATACTGTTAGACAGGTTAATTTGGTTGGTTAGCGGACTGGTTGGTGAATTGAGCTGGGAATTTTCTCTGGTTTTGTCTTGCATGCGTTGCCCTTAAATGTGCTCCTTGCTGTGAAGGCCAGTTATAGATGAGGGCAGGGGCCATTTGTTTGTTACTTTCTACAACTAATCCTAGATTTACACTAGTGTTGCTGCATAATGATGTGATTTTCAGTGCGTTTTTGTAGGGCATTTTTATGCATGTTTTTTATACGCTTTCACGCTTCATGCATCTTTTGTAGGTTGTTAACCACTTCAATACTGGACACTTCCCCCCTTCCTGCCCAGACCACTTTCCAGCTTTCAGCGCTGTTGCATTTTGAATGACAATTGCGCGGTCATGCTACACTGTACCCAAACAAAATTTTTATCATTTTTTCCCCACAAATAGAGCTTTCTTATGATGGTATTTGATCACCACTGGGGTTTTTATTTTTTGTGCTACAAATAAAAAAGGACTGAAAATTTTGAAAAAAAATTGTTTCTGTTACAAAACTTTGTAAATAAATACGTTTTCTCCTTCACTGATGGACACTGATGAGGCTGCACTGATGAGGCAGTACTGATGAGGTGGCACTGATGACGAGGCACTTATATGCAGCACTGATAGGCACAGATAGGCAGCACTGATAAACAGCACTGACGGGCACTGATAGGTGGCACTGCTTTGCAGCACTGATGGGCACTGATAGTCGGCACTCATAGATGGCACTGATAGGTGGCGCTGGGCACTCATAGGTGGCACTGATGGCCACTGATAGGTGGTACTGATGGGCACTGAAAGGTGGCACTGGTGGAAACTGATGGGCACTGATAGGCGGAACTGATAGATGGCACTGTTAGGTAGCACTGATCAAGAGGCACTGGCAGGAATCACTGATGGGCACTGAGTGCCATCCCTATTGGGCATGGATTGCAGCCGATCGGCTCTCTTCTACTCGTGTCTAGCAGCGTGAGTAAAGGAAAAGCCGATATACTGCTTTTCCTGTTTACTCCAGGATCAGCTGTGATTGGACACAGCTGATCATGTGGTAAAGAGTCTCCATCAGAGGCTCTTTACCACGATCAGAGTTGTGGTGTGTCAGAGTGAAACACCACACCACCGATCGCCGCGCTGCGTGCCCCCGTGGGCACGGATTTTCCTGAAAGATGTCATGTGATGTCCAGTCAAGATAACGAAAGCACCGCCCGGCCGTCATTCTGCTGTAGGCCGGGCGGGAAGTGGTTAAACACAAAATCCTTCCAAAAATGTGCCAATAATTCATTTATGTGTATTCTTCAGTCTATGTGGCCAAAAAACGCACTATACTGCACCGAAAAAGTACCTGCACCTTTTCTAAAATTGCACTGCATAATGTTGCATTAATGCGGTCGTTTACCCAGGCAACGAAAAAACAAAAAACAAAACCTGCAAGACAAAGGCATAATGAGCTAGTATGCACCGCATACTAGCTCATTATGAAATATTCACCTTAGAATGAAGATCCATCAGGGCTGCTCAGTCCCCTCTGAGGGAGTGGACATCTTCCTTCAGATCTTGCTTCCTGCGCTGTGACTGGCCGGAGCCGCGAGACGTCACTCCCGCGCATGTGGGCGGGAGCCCGTCTTTCTGGCCAGATCTGGCGCTATGCGCCGGGCCTTTGCCACATGCGCTGTGACGTCAGTGGCTGCTTGCAGGGGGAATATCTCCTAAACCTGTATTAATTTTACCTACAGGTAAGCCTTATTATAGGCTTACCTGTAGGTAAAAATCCCTTTGGAGGGTATACAACCGCTTTAATGTGGACGGGCACTTTAGAGATTATTGTAATTTCCATTGTCGTGCACTGCAGCACTACAGCAAGCGCATGAGAAACAGTGTGAACAGGGCCTTACTGATCATATCAGGGATTCCCCAAGACCTTAAAACGATTTCAATTGTTTCTCTAGGGTAAAAAGGTTAAAGCTGAACTCCAGGCAAAAAAATATTTTTAAATGTATATCCTCAATAGCCACCAATGAAACTCATCTACTTTGTGTACACAAAGTCAGCTATTAAAGCAGAGGTCCTGTCGCAAAAAATTTTTTTTTTAAAAGTCAGCAGCTGCAAACACTGTAGCTGGTGACTTTTAATAAGGACACTTACCTGTCAAGGGAGCCTGCGATGTTGGCCCCCAGAGGCCGATCCTTCCATCGGATCGGGTGCAGGCACCGTCATTGTAACTAGGGGAAACCGGCAGTAGAGCCTTCAGGCTTCACCGCCGGTTTCCTACTGCGCAAGCGTGAGTTGTGTGGCGCTTTGTGAATGGGCAGAACATCTTCTGGGACACTTACAGGTCCCTGAAGGCAGCGTGGGTGTAGGAGGAGGGCTTGCTGCAGAAGAGGAAATTATGCACTGCGCCACGGCCAGGTTAGGCTAGGACAGAAGTCCACATAATACGTAGGTATGAATGAAAAAAAAAAAAAAAAAAAGATATCCAAAAATGAGTGGTGGAGGGGTGGTCTTCAGTTTAAGACCACCTTGCAAAAGTGGGTGGAACTCCGCTTTAAATTGTAAATTTAGCACTGACATCATCAGTGTGCTGTACATAACCTGTGCAGAGAGCAGAGCTGTGGGAGGTCCCCAAGAGGCACCACCCACTACTGGCTTCAAGTAGAAAACTGCAGAAGGGGGTGGAGACAAGACCAGTCACCCTGCACAAGGCAAGAGAATAACAGTGACAAGTCTTTATTACAGGAAGCCCCTGCACACAGGCAAAATGTCACACAGGATTACTGCACAGATCTGTAAGAAATACACACCAAGATTCAAGAATACACATACTTCTTGTATTTAAACAATATTTGCTTATACCAGAGTTCAGCTTTAATAACGCCTTTGCAGGTAACACAATAAACATGACACAGAAGGTCCATATTTGTCTGCACTGTAGAAATATTGAGGTTGTGTATGTTCTATGGCAGAATGAGCTATTGCTGGGCTGTGATTGGAAGATATGTCAGGTTCAGTCCTCCTCTGATCTACTCCTGGTCTACTAATTTATAGCACATGTAAATCAAACAGCACAAATAAGAAACACTATATTTAATATCAGTCTTAAACTGGCCATATATGGGTCAAAATTTGGCCAGTTCAGCAAGGACCAGATGAATTTCAAACCAGGTATGGCCTAACTGGTTGTGTTTGGATCGTGCTATCGATCGATTTGTGTATAACCAGTCTGTGGGTTTTTCCTGAACGATCATCTGGCAACACTGATCATTGTATTTTTCTTCCCTCCGGCAGAATACAATAGCTCAGTGGGAGTGATTTCCCCATACATGTGTGGATGGTACAATTTGTTCTTGGATAAACCATTTACACTCCCTGTACATCTCCATACTCCTCCTGCACAAACTTGCTTGCAGACCGTTACCTCCTTACTCTCTCCAGCACATCACTTCTCCTCAGTCACAGCTAGCGCGTGGTTAGGTCTGACCTTGGCTCCCGCCAGAGCTTGTGGAAATGTCTCTTGCAGGCAGGGACCGTGGGCCCATGTAGTGTAGAAAAGGCTTTGTAGATTAAGTGCTAACTGTCCTTGGTGGACTACTGATCCCAGCTAGTCCTCTTCAGGCCCTGCCAGCCCTCCTGGCAGCAGCTGCTCAAACTCCACTGCCCATGGCACAACAGTCCTGCTGGCTCTACACCCATCTCAGACTGTCTCTCTCTGTCTCTCCCAATCCGCTCCGGTGTGCCTCCTTAGCGTTCCTGGCAGTGTGCCACTTACAAACACCTGCCGGATCCCTCTTGGAGACTTTGCCTGGCAGTACCTTCCACTGTCCCCTCCTGCTCCTGGTCAGGACACCCCTGTGGTTTGTACATGGGTCCTTTCCACTCGCGAGCTCCAGCCCAAGGTCACCCCTCCCCCCAGACTGGGGGCTCCCTCAAAGGCCAACGACAGCTAAGGCCTCATACACACGGGAGTATGTTTACAAATAAGCAAAACGTGGTGTCCAACATCAGGGAAAAATCTGCGTTTTTTCCGGCGTTTTGCATCAACATTAATGAGCGTTAGTGAATGTCGGCGTCAATAGGCGTTTTTTAAAAAAAAAACATTTATCTGCTATTTTTTAACCTGAAAATGTTGGCGTCAAAAACGCCGGTTAACGCCGGTATGGCGCTAGTGAGCTTATTGCGGCGTCGAAAACGCCAAAACGTTACAGCCTCGGAACACCCTGGTCCTGCGTTCTAGTTACAGCTCACTAACGCTGACGCCATCTACAGCTCAAAAACGACGGCGTTTTTATGGGGCCATTGAATAACATGGAGAGCTGCAAAAAACGACAAAAAACGTGGCGCCAAAAAACACCCATGTGTATGAGGGCTAATACTCCATCTCCAATTCTTCCACCCGAACTCTCCTCCCCAGCTGGGCTGACCCTAAGCATATAAGGAGGCCTGTCCCCTGCCAATCAGATTGGCAGGGGGCTCCCCAATCAGAGCTCCCCAAACACCCCAGGCAAGCTCCACCTCTCATTCCCTCCTTCCTCCTTCTAGAACACTCCGGAAGCTTCTGGAAAGAAAGGGGAGGTTTCAGTGATGCTGCCTGTGAGCCGCCAGCTGCTACTTTAGGCCACTCCTAGCCCACACAAATCAAAACAATCAGGCCTAACTTCCAGCTAGGACTGCTTAAATATACCTGTTCTGATAAAAATCCTATCACTTTAGCACCTACATAGGTAGAGGATGCTACATTAGGATTTCTACCCTGACCGGCATTGTGAAGGATGATGCATTGCTTTTCCAAGAAAATTAAACTAGTAATTTTATTTTCTACAATCCTGCTCCCGCACTTTGCAAATAGACAGGGTGACCATATACTGTATGTGAAAGTCATTGGAAGAGAAATGCCTTTTTTTTCTTTTTTATATGGAGGCCATCTTTTTCGATTGATCTCTCCTGATAGCATTAATCAACCAATAGTCAACAACTCATTCAACTGATATGCCACACACAGGGAAGCTGATTTTAATCAATAGTTGAAAGACACAATCATAAGTTACCTATCACATCACTGTTTTCACCATGCAATCTTATAATCTGATTTTATAATCTGATCCATTAAAATACGTATTTATAGAGATTCATGATCAGAACATCTTAGTTCTGCTGATTGATGACTGATCAGAAAAAAAAAGTACAGATTCCTCCATACACACAGGGGAGGTGGGGCAGCTGTGCATGGTAGCCAATCTGCTTCTAACTTCAGCTTGTTCAATTAAGCTTTGACAAAAAAAAAAAAAAAAAGGAAGCTGATTGGTTTCTATGCAGAGTTGCACCGGATTTTGCACTCTCCAGTTTTAGTAAATCAAACTCCCCTCTGTCAGAATACACTGATCAGCAGCTACAAAGCATGCAGGGACTCCAGGAAGTTGTGGAAAGAGATGACAGCAGACACTCACAACAGGAAATGTATTTTATTGGGATTTTATGTGATAGACCAACACAAAGTGTCACATAATTGTGATGTGGAAGGAAAATGATAAATGGTTTTCAAAATGTTTTACAAATTAATATCTGAAAAGTGTGGGGTGCATTTGTATTCAGCCCCCCTGAATACTTTGTAGAACCGCCTTTCCCTGCAATTACAGCTGCAAGTCTTTTTGGGGATGTCTACCAGCTTTGCACATCTAGAGAGGACATTTTTGCCCATTCTTCTTTGCAAAATAGCTCAAGCTCTGTCAGATTGGATGCAGAGCTCTGTGAACAACCATTTTCAAGTCTTGCCACAGATTCTCAATTGGATTTAGGTCTGGACTTTGACTGGGCTATTCTAACACATGAATATGCTTTGATCTAAATCATTCCATTGTAGCTCTGGCTGTATGTTTAGGGTCGTTGTCCTGCTGGAAGATGAACCTCCGCCCCAGTCTCAAGTCTTTCTCAGACTCTAACAGGTTTTCTTCTAAGATTTTTCTTCTAAGATTGACCTGTATTTGGCTCATCCATCTTCCCATCAACTCTGACCAGCTTCCCTGTCCTTGCTGAAGAAAAGCATCCCCACAACATGCGGCTGCCACCACCATGTTTCACAGTGGGGATGGTGTGTTCCGAGTGATGTGCAGTGTTAGTTTTCTGTCACACATAGCGTTTTGCTTTTAAGCCAAAAAGTTACATCTGACCTGAGCACCTTCTTCCACATGTTTGCTGTGTCCCCCACATAGCTTCTCGCAAACTGCAAATGGGACTTCTCATGGCTTTCTTTCAATATTGGCTTTCTTCTTGTCACTCTTACATAAAGGTTAGATTTGTGGAGTGCACGACTAAGGGCCAGTTCACACCACAAAACGCACTCCAGATGCGTTTCAGTGCTTTTTTCATACAGTTCATACCAAATGCGTTTTTGGTATGTTCCGGTGCGTTTTTCATGCAGCATGACCAATTTTTCTTTTTCTTTCTGAAACGCACTGGAACGGACTGCAGTGGTGTGAACTCTGCCATTGGCATTAATGTGATCAACTTTCCTTGTATTTTTAATGCATAAAAAAACTCACTGCACCGCATCTGGTGTGAACTGGCCCTTATAGTTGTCCTGTGGACAGATTCTCCCACCTGAGCTGTGGATCTCTGCAGCTCCTCCAGAGTTACCATGGGCCTCTTGGCTGCTTCTCTGATTAATGCTCTCCTTGCCCGGTCTGTCAGTTTAGGTGGACGGCCATGTCTTGGTAGGTTTGCAGTTGTGCCATTCTCTTTCCATTTTTGGATGATGGATTGAGCAGGGCTCCGTGAGATGTTCAAAGCTTGGGATATTTTTTTATAACCTAACCCTGCTTTAAACTTTCCACAACTTTATCACTGATCTGTCTGGTGTGTTCCTTGGCCTTCATGATGCTGTTTGTTCACTAAGTTTCTCTAACAGACCTCTGAGGGCTTCACAGAACAGCTGTATTCATATTGAAATTAAATTACACACAGGTGGATTTTATTTACTAATTTATTTACTAATTAGGTGACTTCTGAAGGCAATTGGTTCCACTAGATTTTAGTTAGGAGTTTCAGAATAAAGGGGGCTGAATACATATGCACGAAAATCTCTCAGATATTTATTTGTAAACCATTTATCATTTTCCTTCCACTTCACAATTCTGTTCCACTTTGTGTTGGTCTATCACATAAAATCCCAATAAAATACATTTATATTTTTGTTTGTAACATGACAAAATGTGGAAAATTTCAAGGGGTATGAATACTTTTTCAAGGCCCTTTAATCGCACAGAAAGTCGGATCAAAATTTTATTGCAGCAGTGTGAACTTAATATTAGGCAACTGGATTATCCCCACTCAGGACCAAAGTCCCTTTAATCAGGGTTTAGAAGTTCTTCCCACCCAAAACTCTTTGAACTACCAAATTTCTGGGTTCCTAATAAGGATTTAGCAATTCAGAAAGTATTGAAAACCAGTCCTCTCTTTGCCAGCCGGAACCCCTCACTCTGCATGGGTGAGAACCACTGAGTACTCACCATTTCCTTCAAAACATCTGCCTTAACCCTTTCACTGCCAGGTCTGTACAAGCCAGGGGACCCCAGTGCAGCAAAGCAGCAGTGTTAACCACTGTGCTGTCGCACATATACATACTGTATCTGATACGCCTTTCATAATCAATACATTTCATTTGAAATTATTAATCACCACTGATTTATTTTCCTATAGTTTCCTTATAATGTTTATTTTATGGAGAAAAGGAGATTTAATCTCCATATATGAAAAGGCTTCTTCACAGTAAGAGCTGTGAAAATGTAGAATAGACTCCCTGAAGAGCTGGTTCTAGTCAGCTCAGTAGATTGCTTTATAAAATTCTTGGATTCTTTCCTAAATGTACATAATATAATTGGATACTAACATTTATAGGTAAAGTTGATCCAGGGAATATCGGGAATATCTGATTGGCTCTTGGGGGATCAGGAAGGAATTTATTTCCCCTGTTGAAGCAAAGTGGATGGTGCTTTGCTGGGGTTTCTTTGCCTTCCTCTGGATCCACTGTGGGTGTGGGATTGTGTATATAGGATTGTACTGTTTCCGTTTATTGGTTGAACTAGATGGATTTGTGTCTGTTTTTAGCCAGAATAACTATGTGAATGATCAACATTTAGTCAAAATTTGAATTAATTGAGAATGACTTTCTGCAGATGAGCGTCTGAGATTCGTCATTAAATGACTGATTTTGTCTGGGGTAGTGGATCAAATCTTTAATTATTTATTTAATTACAGTAAAACCACGGATTGTGAGTAACGAGCTTCACAATACACAATACAAGCTTTTATTTTTTAAAAAGCGCTGTCTCACATTATGAGCAGGATTCAAGCCTCTGTGCATGCAATACCACATGTGGCCAGAGGTGCAGGGGCGCTGGTGAGGATCGGAGGACTTCAGAGTTGCTCGGAGCACCCGAAAACGGCAACATTCCCAAGTGTCTCAGATCATCTCTGAGTTTGCCCGAGGGTTTCCGAGCATCACCAGTGCCCCCCCAACTCTGACCACATGCGGTATTGCATACACCAGCGCCCCCCCATCTCTGGCCACATGCGGTATTGCATACACCAGTGCCCCCCACCTCTGGCCACATGCGGTATTGCATACACCAGCGCCCCCCCACCTCTGGCCACATGCGGTATTGCATACACCAGTGCCCCCCCCCACCTCTGGCCACATGCGGTATTGCATATACACCAGTGCCCCTGCACCTCTGGTCACATACAGTACTGCATAGAAAAGCTGTCACTATGGAACAAATTATCTGAGTTTCCATTGTTTCGTATGGGGAAATTTGCTTTGATATACGAGTGCTTTGGATTACAAGCATTTTCCTGGAATGGATTATGTTCGTAATCCAAGGTACCATTATTATGTATGGGCTGCATGCCTCAAAACTCTACTTCCCACTACAAGCCTATATCTTTTTCTTACATCCAATAATTATTATCCCAACAATGAAAGGGAGCAATACCTGGGAGCCCAGGCACAGCTTAATGAAAATGATCCCCACTGAGTGTCATTGCTCAGGAAGGAAGGGGTGGGGGGCCTTGCAGATTTTATTTAGAAAAGGAAAGCCCCTTTAAACGTCATTATATCAATAGACAGCAAGCCATGACCTGACTAAACAAGAGTCACTAATGAGGTTGGGATGTATGAGGACAGTATAGTGGTGACAGGCTGCACTTAATGAGCAGGAATGTCAAACATTTGTTAAGTGCTCTTCTGGTCTATGTACACTTATCATTGTCTCCTTCTCTCTTCTAGTATCCTGAGCACAACAGAACTTGTAATAAGAAGGGAACCTGGTGACCTAACAGCTGTTACTGCAGATGTCTCAAGTCTCTAAAACTCTCTCCATAATATAGAGAAACCCAATCCTGCATCATCAGACACTCTGGACATATAAAGGATATAAAGTCCTCTACAAGTGATGGGTGGCCAAGCCCAGTTATGTATCTGCAAATGATTGGACTGTTTAAAGTTCTGCTGGTGACAATTAGGTTACATAGGGGGTTCCCATGAGGGCGATAAGAGCATGTTGGGGTCCTGGAAGCCCTTGTTATGATGTAATAAAGATTTTTCTGCATGTTGAAAAATGTATGTTCAAATAATCATCTCACTCATTTTTGAATAACACAGCAAGAAGCTGCCCTGTGCCAGAATCACACTGGAGATCCAGACGGCTGCTCCCACATATAGCACAGTGGTCCGGGTCTCCAGCAGTCTGACACACCCACTGAGCATTGGTGCTGATTGGAGTGCTGTGCAAGGGGCAGGTGGACCACGGAGGACCCGATCTGGACTGCCAGAATTGCACGTTTTCTGCTGTGTTATGCACCAAGACATAATAATAAAAATAGTGCCACATTGTTTACTTGTTATGCTTAATTGGGGATTATTTTTACTGTGTTATGGAAAAGACACAATAATAATAATAATATCTATAATAAAAATAGTGCCATATTTTTTACTTTTTATGCAGCAAAACAAGTAAAACGTGCATCTTCATTTGGGGTTTAATTGTTACTGTGTAATGCACAGACATAATATTAGTAATGATAATAATTGTTATTATTATTGTAAAAATATCTATTATAAAAGACAATGCCATTTTTTTTTACTTGTTATGCAGCATAACAAGTAAACAATGTGCATCTTTAATTGGGGTTTAATTTTTACTGTGTTATGCACAGACGTAATATAAGTAATGATAACAATAATAATTATTATTATTGTAATAATATCTATTATAAAAAATAGTGCCATTTTTTTTTACTTGTTATGCAGTGTAACAAGTAAACAATGTGCATCTTCAACTGGGGTTTAATTTTTACTGTGTTATGCACAGAAATAGTATTAGTAATGATAATAATAATAATATTTTTTTTTTTTTTCTAATAATATCTATTATAAAAAATAGTGCCATATTTTTTACTTATTATGCTTAAGTGGGTATTATAGACAAAGACATAATAATAATAACAATATCTATAATAAAAACGGTGTCATATTTTTTACTTGTTATGCAGCATACAAACAAACAAGTGTGCATCTTCATTTGGGGTTTAATTTTTACTGTGTTATACGCAGACATAATATTAGTAATGATAATAATAATAATTATTATTATTACTATTATTGTAATAATATACATAGAGCTGAACGATTTTGGCCAAAATGAGAATCGCAATTTTTTTTGCTTAGAATAAAGATCACGATTCTCTCACAATTTTCATGGCGTAACATCTTACATATACAAAAAAATTGGGCTAACAGCACTGTTTAGTTTTCTTTTTTTTTTTTGAAAGTGTAATTTTTCACAAAAAAATTGCGTTTGCAAGACCGCTGTGCAAAAACCATGTGACATAAAATATTGCAACAACTGCCATCTTATTCTCTAGGGCAGGGGTGGCGAACAAGTTACACACAAAGAGCCAAAATTTTAAACTGTGAGAGTCAGAGAGCCACACCACGCAGTGACCTGCCAAAACAGACAAACACTCACACAAAAACACATAATTAAAACCATATTATTGGTTTTATTATCGGCGCGAAGCGGCGCTCGAGGCGATCTCAAAGCGGCTTGCGAGGAGACTTCTATCATAGAAGTCAATGCAAGCCGCCTGAGATCGCCCTGAAAATGAATTTGAGAAAATAAGAGAAACATGAAACTTGGCAAAGAGCCACAGTATATACAAAATATGATAAGAGGCAAAGAGCCGCATTCATTTTGGCCGGGAGCCGCGTGCGGCTCGAGAGCCGCGTGTTCGCCACCCCTGCTCTAGGGTCTCTGCTTAAAAAAAAATGATTTAATGTTTGGGGGTTCTAAGTCATTTTCTAGCAGAAAATACTGGATTTTTACTTGTAAGCAACAAATGTCAGAAAAGATTTAGTCTTTAAATGGTTAAACTAAACTCTTCTATACACAGGGAGTATAAGGCTCCATGCACACTAAACGCCATCTGGGCTCTCTCAGTGTCGGGCAGGAGACGCTGCTTAGAAAACGTTCTTTTGCAACGTTTTGTAAGCAGCGTTTACCGGCGTTTATCGGTATTTTTTTTTTTATCTTCATTAGCTTCCATTGACTGCAAATAACACCGGACACAGATAAACAGCTGTTTACCGGCGTTTATGAGCGTTTAGCATTTTTTGTGGTCAAAAGAACGACTTTTGAACGCCAATTCAGGGCGTTCAGATAACAGCCCAAAAACGCCACTGCTGATAAACGACAATTAACATCCATGTGTGCATGGACACATAGGATAACATAAAGTGGCGTTTTTGGGCTGTTAAAAAAAAAACGCCCAAACGACCAAAAATGGCCGTTTATCAGATACAGTGTGCATGGAGCCTAACCCTTTGATCATTTGATCTTTTTGCTTCTTTTATCAACAGTGATTTCAGACTTGGCTCTTTGCCCAGACTTGGCAGTCTGCCCAGATAGGAGAGACTCAAGTCGCTCCAACTTAGAAAAAGATTCCTGGGGAGACTTCAGGTGACTTGCATTGACTTCTATTCCAGTCAAGTCACGCTGAGTCGCCCCGCAAGTCGGACTCCATTAACTGCACTGAAAATCGCGGTAATGCCTGTTGGAGATCGCAGGGGGGGTGAATTGAGATCGCGATTTTAATACGATTAATCATGCAGCTCTAATATACATTATAAAAAAATAGTGCCATTTTTTTACCTTGTTATAAAGCATAACAAGTAAAAAATGTGCATCTTTTTATCCAAAGATAAAAAAAAAATTGCTGGAGTTAGACTTAAAATGATAGGCACCCAATGTACGTTTTCCAAATTTATTTTGGACTTAAAAAAATAAAATGTCAGTGTTTTCGTACATTTTTTATTTAGATAAATTTGAAATATGTAGCGTGTGAAAGGGTGACTACCACAATGACTTTCATGTAAACTTTAAAATAAGCTGAAGTATGTGCGGACTGAACATACAATATAGTTTTCTTTGAAGACACAGACAAATATTGCTCTGAAATTCTAATTGTCTTCTGTAAAGGTGACATCATTGCACCATAGTACATTGTGCACTCCTGGTAGGATTTGATGACTTATGCTATATGTCTTCCTGGCACTAGGGGGCAGAATGCTCACAAAACATTTCCCATTACACTAAATGGTAGAATTCCTTCACTACATTGACTCGCATGGACTTGTATACATTGCAGCTGTTAATGAGGATAATTGGTAGGTTTAGTTATTAAAGAGTCCCCAGCCAAAACTTTACTGGTGCCTTGATTCCCCCTCCAACAAAGGCATGTTCAATTATTGGTACATGAAATAAGAAAGCTGATGGAGGTTTGGGGTTTCTCTGCATGGCTGCTGATATATCAAATGAAAAAGCTGGATATTCACACCAGGAGAATTCATGTGAACAGAAGGCACAGGACATACAGGGCCAATTACCTTGTTCTTTCACTAGGACTGCATTGGGTTATGCTGCCCGGGATATTCCCAGCACAAGAACAAGGCCATGTGCATTATGTCCTATTCCTGTTCCTGTTCACACCAATTCAGCTTTTTTTCTTAGGATATATCAGCAGCCATGCAGAAAAAAATAGGACGTATTTTTCCACAGTGCAGCACGTTTGAATGTACTGTAATACACTGCAATGTGCTGAAGTTCATAAAAATGACATAGAAGTTGGAAAAAAATTAAAAAGGGAGCACTTTTATGCAGCTTAACAATGCATCACAGTGTATGTTCACAATGTACACCATTCCATGTATTATGCACACATTGGGTGCTGGAAGAGTCTACTTTTAGCAAGATATTTAGCTGCATAAAGCATGCAGTACCCTAGTACTGAGAGTCCATGCCCACTACATGCAGTGTCCTCACCTCCCCCAACATGCAGTGTTTACACCACCCGGACATGCAGTGTTTACACCCCCGGACATGCAGTGTTTACACCCCCGGACATGCAGTGTTTACACCCCCCCGGAAAAGTAGTGTCTACACCCCCTGACATGGAGTGTTTTCACCCCTTGGACATGCAGTGTCTCCACCTCCCACAACATGCAGTGACTACACCCCCTGACATGCAGTGTTTACACCCCCGGGCAAGCAGCGTCTACACCCCCTCGACATGCAGTGTTTACACCCCCTGACATCGTACAGGCCCCCCACATTTGTGACGTACAACCCCCTCCACTCCTGTGACGTACATCACCCGTACCTGAGAGTCATGATCCCATGACGTACGAAATAC
>BLSH010228224.1:125683-137430 GCA_018402905.1 Glandirana rugosa | reverse complement strand
CAAAATGCAGTGTCTACCCCCCAGATATGCAGTGTTTACACCTCCCCCCATATGCAGTGTCTACACCCCCAAACATGTGGTGTCTATCCCTCCACGTGTGTCCACATCCCCTCTGAATTGCCGTATCCTTATTCCTTCCACTGAATTCCTCATTGCACAATGTTCATGCTCCTACTAGAGATATTCCTTACTCTGAAATGTCCATGCTCTTTGTATTGCTAGGACAGGACTAGGAAAGATTCAGGCACCCCTGGGCTCCCTGGAGAGAGGAAGTCTGGGGAGCACTAATTGCACCATGGTGAACTGCTGAACAATTTGTGTTGAACAGTAGGGATGATTCAAAAGGAGGTTGGTTAAATAGAACCTATGCCTGCTTGCTGTATTCACTGTACACCTATGCCAGAGAACTTGTACCCACACAATATGCCTTTACTTCAATTACTATGAACAGTCTCACAGACTTATATAAATCTCAGCAAAATGGGTCATGTTTTATAAAACTAAACTCTCCTATTACATGCTGTTCTACACACATAATAGAAACTCAGAGCCAACACTTTGTCTTGGCCTAAATTGAAGAATTTGGACTCTACAGTCTACAAAGCAACCATTAACTGGTGAAACAATGAATATTTTGGCCAAGAGTATGTAATGCACAGCACAGCTTACAGAGTGCAGCAGTAAAGAGTATGTAATGTAAAGCACAACATATGCAGATTTTGTGCGGTAGAGCGATCTCCTTCCCAAGAAAATTGGTATTGTCCTGGCAGAGCGAAGGAGAAGAGAGAGAGTGCGGCAGCACAGGACTCAGATTTCTGTGCAAAGTGTTTTCCACTGACTCAAATATTTATACACCCCCCCCCCCCCCACTGGGAGCTATTGCCCACTCCCACTGGGCACTACTTTCCATCCCTAGCTCCTTCTGGGCACCATTGTTCTCCCCATCTCCCTGCTGGGCATTAAAGAATATGTAAATACAACATTCCATATTCCTGATATGTGCTTGGTGTACCATGCACTTGAATGAAAAAGTATCCTGTCCTCTTTGTATTAATTCTTTCATGTGAAATCCCTGGTGTTCCTGACAGTCCTTCTGCTTTCCTATTCAAAACTGACCACACTAGGCATGAGAGCACAGCGTGGTCAGTGTTCTGGCTGTGCTGAGAACTCAGCCTAACAAAAAAACCACAGGGAGGAACAGTGCTAAACCACAGTCATAATTGAAGGAACCTCAGTTAAAATACATAGGCAATGGAAGTACAGTGGTACCTCGGATTGCGAGTAACGCGGTTAGCGAGTGTTTCGCAATACGAGCAGTTTTCTTTTAAAAAAATCCCAACTCTGTTTGCGAGCGCTGTCTGAAAAAACGAGGAGGATTAAGCCTCTGTGCATGCAGTTCTGCATGTGGTCAGAGGTGCATGGGCGCTGGTGAGGCTCGGAGACGTTCGGAAGCATTCGGAAATACCGAAAATGGCTTTGGATCCAGCACCCTGCTTTAAAGTTTTAAGTCTTTTGCCTCATAGTCAATACTTGGTAGACTTTGACTTGATATATGCTTCATGGAATAAACACGTTTTTATTGTTCAAGTACTTCCATTGCCTATGTATTTTTCCTGAGGTTCCTTCAATTATGATTCTGGTTCAGAGCTGTTCCTCCCTGTGTTTTTTTGTCAGCATTAGAGTTGATTGAACCCCCGGATGTTCGGGTTCTGTGGGTTCGGCCGAACTTCGGGACAAAGTCCGGGTTCGGTACCGAACTCGACCCGAACTTTATCCCGGACCCCGAACCCCATTGAAGTCAATGGGGACCTGAACTTTTAGGCACAAAAATGGCTGTAACAAAGTCCTGGCAAGTGCTAGAGGTCTGCAAAAGGAAGGAAAATGGGGGTAAGAGTCGGACAAGTGCCCTACAAAGAAATGGGGATAGGGAAATAACTAATCTGAAATCACATAAAAAAATCAAAAATGGAGGGGGATGAGGAGTTGGAGGTTGAAGAGGCGGTGAAAGTGGCGGTGGAGGAGGAGGAGGTAGCCAACACTTTTTTTTTTTTTTTTTTTTGTGCAAGAAATGCACCGCTGGCCGCAAATGTAGTTTTTGGAATTTTTTTATTTATTTTTTTAAACCAGCAATGTAGATGCACTTTTTAATTTTGTGCAAGAAACAATAATCTGTCCCTTTAAGCAACAGCAGGAACCTCTCCCTATAGAACTAGGAGATGATTTTAGAACAATAATCTGTCCCTCTAAGCAACAGCTGGAAGAAACTTTCCCTATAGAACTTGGAGATGATTTTAGAACAATAATATGTCTCTCTATGCAGCTGGAAGAAACTTTACCTATACAACTTGGAGATGATTTTAGAACAATAATATGTCTCTCTATGCAGCTGGAAGAAACTTTGCCTATACAACTTGGAGATGATTTTAGAACAATAATCTGTCCCTCTAAGCAACAGCTGGAACCTTTCCCTATAGAACTTGAAGATGATTTTAGAACAATAATCTTTCCCTTAAAGCAACAGCTGGAACATTTCCCTATTGAACTTGGAGGTGATTTTAGAACAATAATCTTTCCCTTAAAGCAACAGACTCTACCTAGTCCAGTCAGATCGTTCTGTGCAGCAGGATGAGGTCTGCAATCTGTCCCTCAAAGCAGCAGTACTAGTATCTCTACCTAGTCCACAATCAGATCGTTCAGTAATGCAGGATGAGATGTTCTATAATATCTGCAATCTGTCCCTCACAGAGCCAGCAGCATCCTCTCCCTAAACTATCCTGAGAGCATATGGCATGCAGCACGGTGACTTCAGCCCCATATAGAGGCTGTGTCACATGATGCACTGGCCAATCACAGCCATGCCATTAGTAAGCATGGCTGTGATGGCTCCTAAGGGCAAACCAGTGAAACACTTGTTGATTGGCTGCCCTTGGCAGCTATTCAACACGTGGAATCAAATACCAGAACCCCGAACCCGAACCTGTACTTTTTTTGAAAAGTCCGGGTTCGGGTCCCGGACACCCCAAATTTCGGTACGGACCCGAACTTTACAGTCCGCGTTCGCTCAACTCTAGTTAGCATCAGTCTCATTGGTCTATGAGTCCAGGACAGCAGCGGCTTCAGTTTAGCGTTGATATTCATCTCAATTTGGAGTTCCCATTATGCGCCTGGACATTCGTTTTTGTTCGAGAATGGAAAATGGAAATTCAATAGGAAGATCAGTGTGCTGCTTCTCCTCCCATGGCTCTCTGAGCTTCTTATGCAACTGAGAACAGAGGGTATGTGATCACTTATAAAAAAGAGTAAAAAAAAGGTATTTATAATGTTTTTTTTTTAATATATCTATATGTAGCGGTACCCCCGCGGAAGCTGCTGAGAATTGTGTTGTGCCTGTCACCCTGTCCAGCCCAGCCCAGCCAAGCTTTCAATTCATCAAGCACTCAGTCACTAAACAGTCCATACACATGATTTTTTGTTTTTTTTTATTGAGGGGATTAACTAGGATGGGGTTGGGATATACAGTATCTCACAAAAGTGAGTACAACCCTCACACTTTTGTAAATATTTTATTATATCTTTTCATGTGACAACACTGAACAAATGACAGTTTGCTACAATGCAACGTAGTGAGTGTACAGCCTTGTATAACAGTGTAAATTTGCTGTCCCCTCAAAATAACTCAACACACAGCCATTAATGTCGAAACCGCTGGCAACAAAAGTGAGTACACCCCTAAGTGAAAATGTCCAAATCGGGCCCAATTAGCCATTTTCCCTCCCCAGTGTCATGTGACTCATTAGTGTTACAAGGTGTGAATAGGGAGCAGGAATGTTAAATTTGGTGTTATTGCTTTCGCTCTCATACTGGTCAATGGAAGTTCAACATGGCACCTCATGGCAAAGAACTCTCTTCCCCTCCTCCCCTTCTAGCACTTTCTAGAAGAAAGAGGAAGGTGACACCGCCTGTGAGTCACCAGCTGCTACCCTGAGCCACTCCCAGCCCAGAATCAAAACAAACAGGCCTAGCAATCAGTTAAGCCTGCCTAAATTTACCAATACTGCCAGAGAAAAACCCCACTCTAGCACCTCACTGACTAGAGGGTGCTACATATACACAAATGTTTTTCCTTTAATTTCTATTTTACTGTATACTGAATGGATTGTTTTACACGGTGATGATTTACATATACTTTAATGTATCATCCCACCCCTACTGGGTAGTAATATTTCTCCCCACCCCTCTGCCACTCACTGGGCCTTTTTGCTCTTGCCCACCCCCAATGGACACTATTGTTGCTCCCTAACCCTTATTAGGCACTATTGCCCCCCCTCCCCCCAACAACTGAGCACAATTATTCCCCCCACCCTCTGCTGGACACTATTGTTCCCCATCGGGCAATATTTCCTCAGTTTGGCACTATTGTCCTTCCCACCCCTTCTCAACACTGTTGTGCTCTTCACCACCTGCTTGGTACAATTTTTACCCCACCTTCCACCTTCCACTTTGGACTATTGTTCCCCCCTACTGACATTAGGGCATTCTTTATCACCCCAGATACTACACCAGCCATTTTTTCCCCCTGGCCACCAACACTGGCCATTTTGTTCTTCCACAGATCCCAGGAGATATATTTTCTTTCCAGCGACCACTGACCCCAAGGGATTCCCCCTCCCTACTGACTACAGGTAATTTTTTCCCCCTACCTAACACTGGGGTATTTTTTGCTTCCATGGCCCAACAATGTAAGATCTAATTTATCGGCCGCAATGGATGGGGGGCCCAGAGATTTGTAGGTACAATATCCTATATTTCCTATGTATAGTAAAAATATTCCTTAGATTACAACTTCCTGTTTCACTGCTGGAGGGTTCTTCTGCTTTTCACATCTGGTTCCATTGTCATAAGCTAACTGGCACTCCTGTTTTTTTTTTTTTGTTCTTTTTGAACTTTTTTTTTCAGTAGCTCTCATTTACTGAACAGGTACACTTTTCCCATATCTGTATATATTGTATACGGTATATAGCTCACTGTACCAACAGAAAACTTCCCTGATGAAGAACGTGGATAATTTTGAAACACGTTGGATGTATGGAGGGAGTTTAGTTCTTATAAGTGATTGTGTCACTAGAAAAAAGAAAATACATAGTGAATGTTAACTTTAAAGTACAACTAAAGGCAAAAATGTTTTCATTTTAAATAGCGTATGGGAGGGTTAAAACCCACCAGTTTTTGGCATCTCCCATTGGGCAGATTTCCCTTCGCTTTCTGTATCATAACCTATAAAGGAAGTGAGAGTAAATCCCTCCAAGATTAGGTAATGCCTGGTTGTCACCAGAACTAGTATACCCATGGGGAGATTTACCTTTACCTCCTGTTTTACTGACAACTCTAAATTTTGGATTTTTCTTCACTTTCACTCTTGGTGTTAACGGTCAACAAGAAAAATAGACAGGGAAACCTCCTAACGGCGAGACTGATGGCAATTAAAACCTGACAAGTGTTCTAATCCCTCTCCACTCCACCCAAAACAAAAACCTAAGGCTGGCCATACATAGTTCCTGCTGAACCGGCCGCAATTTGAACCATCAATGGGCAGACTGAATGTACCAAGTGCCAGCACTGTCTGTGTTGATGGGGGTTGCGTGATTGCAGGAAAGAAATGTGCACTGTGTACAGTGCCTTGAAAAAGTATTCATATCCCTTGAAATTTTCCACATTTTATCATGTTACAACCAAAAACGTAAACATATTTTATTGGGATTTTATGTGATAGGCCAACACAAAGTGGCTCATAATTGTGAAGTGGAATGAAAAATGATAAATTGTTTTCAAATTTTTTTTACAAATAAAAAAAAAAGTGTGACATGCATTTGTATTCAGCTCCCTTTACTCTGATACCCCTAACTAAATCTAGTGGAACCAATCACCTTCAGAAGTCACCTAATTAATAAATAGAGTCTACTTTTTATGTTTGGCAATAAAGATTGTGATCATACACTAGGAGAAGCTACTTTGATTTTAGGAAGGTGTAGAGTAAATGGAGCAGAGCTAAGGACTGTGTTTAAACACCACAAGGAAATACCTACATAAGATGTAACTAAACCTGAAAAAGTGGTGCAGCTGCGTGTAAAGATAGTAATCACATTGACCTGTGTACCATATAGGTTAGTCAGTTCTATAAGCCCAATAGACATATATATAGAAATGGTCCCAAGAGAGGACAAAAAGTGGCTTAATGGATGACTAAGTATAACAGGTCAAAAATAGAAAATAATATCACATTTTATTTCGTTATATTAAAGTTAAAATCACAACAAAGAGGAGCCCCCAGTATATGGGGTGCCCTCCAAACCTAGTACACAAATGGGGTAACACAAAACATATAGACCACGGACTAACAAACGTATAGAGCAAACAGTAGCGTCTGGACGCCAGGAGAGAAAATTGTAATGTCTGTGCCGCCTGGGGGGACAAATGTCTCCTTAATATGTGAAAATAAGTGGTAAAGGCGGCCCCAGGCACTCCAGTGCCTCCAGTATATGGTGTGATGCTGTAAAACCCCGGCCAGGGTGTGTGTAAGCAGGGGCGTCCCTGTGCAGAACACCGCTGTATTCGGTGGGAAGGAAAGGGAGAGAGGGGAGTATGTAGGATTTGGAAAGGCTCCAGGGACTACGCCAAAGGGCTATCCATGTAAAAATGATAGACTCTTGAGTCCACTAGTCCCCTGACAAGGGTGTCACTTCCTTGGGATAATCCGTGGGATAGTGCGTGGATGTGGGACCTGTCCAATTGAGAGATGCGGTCCTAGGGGCCTGTATGGCCAGTTAAGGTATGACCTGGGGCACAGTCCAGTGTGGATGGCCGTATGGAGGCAATATAGATCAGTGCACTGCAAGATTTACAGTCGTGCCCCCAAAGACACAAGTGTCTCCATACAGTATTCAGCTACAGTTAGCGGGGGGGGATAAATGAATTATCCCACAAGTGGGTGCTGTGTGGCTGTCCTTTAATGAGGGGACTGCATGACCATTGAGGGGTTGCATTTCACATGACCTGAAGGGCCCTGTATGGTAGATCTTGAGACACGGTGCAGGGATGTGGGGTAGACTGGGATCAGGGAGGACTAGTGCACAGCACACATCAAGGCCGCTATTCAGAGTCTGTAGAAAATGTATTTTGTTATATGATTGAGTTTGGGAAGCCAGCCCAGACATAGGATTAAAGCAAGTTGCAAATTATCCTGGTGGGACATCACAATATGTGGGGGCTGCTGTCATATAGATGCTTAGAGCACAGTTGTGACTTAAAGTTTTGTGGATCATATTGTAATAACAATATTGTTTAAAAAATGCTGAATGCATTCCTGAATGTACGGAATATAACCGGCTATTTATTAATAACACCAGAGATTGTTGATCCAGGGAATATCCTATTGCAATTGGACCTAGGATATTTTTTCCCCTGGTGCAGCGAACTGGATCATGCTTAATGCACTGAAAGCATTTTCAAGCAAAAATTAGCCACAAATGATGACATCCTGGGTACAGGACCATGAAGTTATAAAAAGGCGTGTGACTGGAAATCGGCTGTAAACAGACACCAAAATATTCCTGTTGATCCCTTTCTTTGTGGACAGGGAAATACCCTGATATCGGGAATACTTTACTCATATTGATTGTCATATATGCTATTGCTAAACTCTGCCCTTTTGCGATTCAACACCCCAGTGCCAGAGAATCTACTGAACTGTGGCACTAAATTGTTGATTGGTGGGTGATAGGACTTAGCACTAATGGTGGGACATGGATTTGCTTTGAGACGAAGCACAAGTCAGTGTTGCCAACCGCCAGTATTTTTACCGGCAGCCAGTAAAAAATGGGCACTTTTCTCCCGCCAGTAAATGTCAGTGACAGGAATAGGTTGGCAGTTAAAAATATGGCTATGCTGCTCGGCTCCAAACTGGCGTTGTGCAGTTCCGTCTCCGAGCTGACCAAGACCATACGAGGCGGGGGACGGCTCTGGCTAGGGCAGTGCCTGAGTGTGTCGTGTGATGTCATGGTACAAAGGAGCTGAGCGGAGCAGCTGGAGCCTTGTGAGCGGGTCTGCGGGGCGAGAGCATGGCAAGCCAGGAGCAGGAGAGTCAGTGCTGTTTGGACTGGAGGGGACTGAAAGGACCACCTGGCGTGAAGAGAGACTGTCACTGTGACTCAGGAGGGGACATGTCTTGTCCCTGAGCTACTTACTTACTATATTGAAAATAATATAAGAAATATGTTTTTTGCCTTAATATCTACCTTAAATCACATTACTGATTGCATATTGTACTTGTTTGTAGCCTAAATAGTGACATTTGCACTTAAAACTGTAATTTTGTAACTTTTGGAAATGCCAGTAATAACTTGGCTGTTCCAGTAAATATTAAATGTCGTGTCAGCAAATTTCAGTTAGGTAGGTTGGCAACACTGGTCAGTGTCCATGTGGAGAGGTCTTAGTATGTTATCTGGGTGCGCCGAAAAATATTTGGAGGATTTAAAAAGTACTCCTAATCACATTTTGGTTTCTGAAATTGGTGTCTCTCCTCTCCCTCAAAAACCTGATAAGTGGGATTTCTGCAACACTTATCCACTTTAGACTTTTATACTGCCCGCGGTATAACACAATTTAACTTTTCCTGTATCGTATAGTAAAAACATTTACCTATTTCTCCTGTAAACTGTAATTTTCTAAAGTTAGGGATAATATACTGGCATCTTTTGTTAAAGAGATTATATGTTAAAACAATCTCCTATAGACAGGCTAGTTGTAAAATCTGAAATTTCAAACCATATCAAATGGATATTGAATTTATGGGTGGGCTGGGGTTGGGTAAACTGAATCACACTTAAAGTGGAAGTCCACCCTAACACTTATATTCTCCCCTGCAAATATTAAAGTATTACTAAAGCCACACCAATAAAATCAGTCTGTATATGCAGAATAGCTTGCTTGATATACTCACTGTGGTATTTAAGGAGTTAATCCTCTGCATTGTGTAAAAGGGCTCTTTGATCTTGTATGGCCATATACTTCCTGCTTGCACTGTCTGTGTGTAAGGCCATACTATATGCATACAGTGTTGTAAATTTGCACATGCTCTGTTCGGTCTCTCTTATGCTGTGTTGGAGATATCCTGTTTCAGCAGTTGAGTTTTTCAGGTCACATGGTATTTACATCACACATGTGGTTGTGTATACAGATTCAAACTGACTGCCCAGACCCTCCCTCCTCCTCCACATCCAGAAACTAAAAAAGAACATAGTGGGTAGCATATCACATCTAGAATCATGGAAGATCCTCCTCCCATAAAAGCACATGGACACTGCACAGGATGGCAGGCTGGTTTGTACTGCAGTTCAGAAAGTATTGTACCCTCCACCACTCTGCCAACAGTCTCTGAAGTGTACCTACACTGGCTATAGCTCCTACAGTCCTTAAATGTAGTAGGGGGGATTGGACAACCACTTCCAGCCTCCCCCTTCCTCCCGAACAGAAATTGAGAGGCTCCTTGGGGGCTGGTTGGGCTTGACGACCATCACACAGCCTCTCCTTATGGACCGTCCAAGACTCCATACCTGTTTCAGTTCCTTAAACCTCTCAAAACACCTCCCTTTGATACTGAGAAAATCTGGGTAGGCTGGCAAGGTTCCTCTTTCCAGGCTTGACTTGTGTATCTGGGGACTTCACCACCATCTGCCGGTACGTGGGTGCTCTGGTCTGGGTAGTGGAAGGCCTGTTGTGCAAAGTCTGGTAGAGGAAGAGGAAAAGGAGAGGATTGGTGGTCCCTACATATCCCTCCGGGCTCCGAGGCTTTGGAGGCCGGGCTTTGGAGGCCTCATGACCCCACCTATGAGTGGGGTATTCATAGCCCAGATGGAGAGATGGGACGTTCCGGTCACCGGCATCCGGACGCCCCTCCACAGCCACGGGCATTTCAGTGCATGGAATTGGAGTCTGCCACACAGGTGAGCCTATACCACTTTTTTTATACACATTTCGCTATATGTGGCAGTGTGTTCCTCTGCTGCTATATGATTGTGGTGGTCATTACGGTCACGTTTGACACTCACACACTTGGTTGGACAACATTCTTTTTTGTTTTTTTCCACCCATGTATTTATCTGACCCCTTGTTTGTAGAAATCTTGTTCCATGCTCTTGCACATATGGTCCAATACCTGTGCAGGCTGAATGTATATACAAATCCATGTATGCCTTTACTTATGCATTATATATGCTTTTTTGACCACCATAGGACCCTTCTCCCACCTTATTTGGTCCTCGTGAGTATTCCATGCCTGCAATATGGCGGTTCTTCTTTGCCCCTGAGCCTTGGATAGTCATCATACTTGGACGATATCGGTGTCTTTTGATCCATTTGTTAATTATCGTTTTCACAATTTCCGGGTAAGTTTACTGGTCATGTGCTTGGCAACATCCTTATAGACACATATATTTTATTCTCTGTATACCACCAAACTATGTATTGAGATTACTTGTTTAAATGTCACTTGTTGAACAAACACTTGATATGTATACTTTTGACTGTTTCATGCTTTCGATTATTATATAACTTGTCTCTGTAGAAACATAACTGTCTGCAATACACCATTGCCCTGAAGAAGATACAGCACAAGCCGTTTTTCAAAACATGTTGGGAACATACTGCAACCGCTAGTTGGCTCTTCACTTCAAAACCTTCTCGGCGGATCTATATCAAGTATTGCAATGACGTGTTATATGTTTTTTACTTTTACTCCAATGCCAGATTATACTCGTCTTTTTATTGTATACCAATACATTTTGTATATTTTAATATATTTGAGTATTACTTGTTTGAGCACCCACCTGAAAAATCCCCTTGGGGGCCATCTCTCTCTAGTCTTTGATGCGACTTTGATCCAGAGAGTGTAAAGTTGGATCAAAGCTGAACTCAAAGTTGCATCAAAGTCGCACTCTATATCGTGCAACTTTGGGGTCACAATAGTGGAAACTTGACTTGTCATGCGACCATGTTTTCAAAGTCGCATGACAAGTCACCGCCCATTGATTTTAGTGGTACCCATTCCGATCTATTCGACTTTGATCTAGAGAGTGTAAAGCTGGATCAAAGCTTCACTCAGAGTCACATCAAAGTGCCTTAGGCTACATTTCCACTAGTATGACTCCAAAGCAGTGCGATTTAGAGTGCGACTTTGAGTGCAGCTGTGATCCAACTTTACAGTCTGGATCAAAGTAGCAGCAAAAGTTGCATCAACGTAGTGCAAGCACCTTTTCAAAGTCGCTGATTTTCAAAGTCGCATAGATGGGCACATTTGAAATCAATGTGTCCAAAGTCGCGTGACAAGTTGTACTAGTGGAAACGGAGCCTTAAACTCATTACTCACATGTAATGAGAAATAAAAATCAATCAATACTTCCAAACTTTCAAAAATGTTCCTTAACCACTTGCCGACCGCCGATCGGCATCTGACGGCGACAAGGTGGCTCTGTAGCGCAAATCGCCGTCATATGACGGCGGCTGCGAGATCGAGCCTAGTGAGCGCGCGCGTGCCGCCGGAGGCGCGCCCGCGCGCTCACTGTGTCCGGGGAGGGCCAGGGAGCGGGTGCGGCGGATTCGATCTCCGCCGGCCACCCGCAATGCCCCCCCCCGGAGTGAAAGAATGGAGGTCCGTGTAAGTAAACACGGACCTCCGTTCTGTGAGGGGGGAAGGG
>BLSH010228224.1:114944-125673 GCA_018402905.1 Glandirana rugosa | reverse complement strand
CTACTCTTAAGTAAAGACCCCAAAAATAAAAAAAATAAAAAATGATCATTACCGCCGCTAGACGCTAAAAATCGCCATGACGCCTTCCTCTACATGGAAGCTGTGATCACTTCCCTTCCCCAGCTAGGGCAGTCCCCCCACAGTTAGAACACGCCCAGGGAACACAGTTAACCCTTATAGCGCCCCCTGCAGGTTAACCCCTTCACTGCCAATGGGATTTACACAGTAATCAGTGCATTTTTATAGCACTGATTGCTGTATAAATGCCAATGGTCCCAAAAAAAGTGTCAAAATGGTCCGACATGTCCGCTGAAATATCGCAGTACCGCTAAAAATCACAGATCGCCGCCATTACTAGTAAAAAATAAAAAAAATAAAAACCCCAGAAATGAATTCTCATCATCCGTAAACGTAACCACTTTTGCGCAAACCAATCAATAAAAGCTGATTGCGATTTTTTTTATCGCAAATATGAGGAAGAATATAAATCGGCCAAAACCGATGAAAAAAATGTTTTTTTATTTTTTTTTTTGGATTTGTATTTTAGCAAAAAGTAAGAAATTTGGGGTTTTTTGCAAAATTGTCGCTCTTCTTTTGTTTATAGTGGCGATCAGAAATGACGCAGCGGTGATCAAATACCACCAAAAGAAAGCTCTATTTGTGGGAAAAAAAGGACGCAAATTTCGTTTGGGTACAACGTCGCACGACCGCGCAATTTTCAGTTAAAGCGATGCAGTGCCGAATCGCAAAAAGGGCTCTGGTCCTAAAGTGTGAAATCCTTCCGGTCCTTAAGTGGTTAAGTACCTTATTTCTTTCATATTTCTTCCTCAGCTCCTTCCGCTGTTCACAGCAGCTTGGCCTTTGCTACACCACACACACAGTGCCATCAGTACCCATCACATTGCCCATCACAGTGACTGTTAGGAACTGCTATGATAACCCTCGGCTATCATCTCTCTGTCAGTCTGGCTTGCGTTTGGACGTCCAATGAGAGACTGAGTCTACCCGAATGAATGCAGACAGACAGACAAGTATGGTAAAAACAGTCTCTGGCCTTACTGGGAGGACAATGGGTATTTATGCACAATTCATACAATGGGAGGCGTATATTACACAAAGAAAAAAATTGTCTTGTCAGCAGTTATCTATACATTATGTCATTAATTCAAGAATAACATAACATATTAGAATGTAATTACTCAGCTTTAAGGTTACAGACATTCAATCTATATAACAGGATATCTGCAGGAAGAGATAGGATGTAATGACGTAGAAAATTACATCACAGGATGTATTTTGCCGGATGAGATAGCATGTAATGACGTGATTTCTCAGAAGTGACCCTACAGGGTCAGACAGGGTTAATGACAAGGTCAGGTGAGTTAAAGGACAGCATATGCTTGAATGCCAAGGAAAGAAAAACCTTGTCAGCATAAACTTCTTGCTAATATTTAAGCAGCATTTTCTTTTCACAAAACCTTGTCAGCATAAACTTCTTGCTAATATTTAAGGCAGCATTTTCTTTATACAACAATATGAAATAATTAAGGATAATAGGTTCTCTACTCATTACAGTGACCATCACAGTGCCACACCATGAACACAGTGCCCATTACAGTGCCATGCAGAAACAACCATGTGGTTCTACACTGTAGAAAATCTGCAGCATGTTGCATTGTGATCTATCTTGCAGTTTCTAACAAACATAACGTACCTCCAATGCCTGCCCTCCCTCTCTCTCTCTCAGGAAAAGCTGCAAGCCAAAACAAGTCTATGAAGACAGAGGGAGATCATGTTCTGTGAAGGAGAGGAGGGATGGGGACAGGGCTGGGCAGGTCTAGGCATGCCTTGTCTTAGAACGACCGACAACCTTTTCAGGAAGTGAAAGACAGCATAGCAAATTCAAATAAAGGGAGATATCGTTGTCTGTGAAGAACAGGAAGTAGCTGATTGTCTGGCTTAGAAAAGACTTTCTAAGCTAAACAATCAGTTAGCCAGAAAATGAATAATATCAAAGATAACAATATTTAACATACTATTAAAAAACATTTTTGACTGGACTTCCACTTTAACTCCTTATTGAACTTAGGTTGGCCATACATTATGCAATTTTTTTTTCTTAAACTATGAATTGAAGAAAAGAAAATTTGCTTTATTACCCCATCAACATAGTCAATGTTAATGGGGGAATCCCTCCCACTGCGCTATCGTATTCTAAAAAGCAGACAGTTTCCCCACTGTTAGAATACAATGATCACTGCTGCCGGCTATAGCCAGCAGCAGTGATTGTGCAAACAAACTCCAACAGGCCAATAGGGTGGTTGTACTGAATTTGATCGATAGACAACCAGCGTGCCCATAGCTGGTGTGAAATTTGGTCGGTTCCTGCTGAACTGGATGAATATCGATTCAACAACGGCTGGCTTTAGGAGCTCCAGGAGTGTGTGTGGAGACCCAATCTTACTGTAGTATTCCAGAGAGAGAAAGCATACTCTGGAAATGGCCCATTTATGAGGTTGGGAACTCTGCTTAAGAAATCTCTTAAGTCCCCAAGAGCTGAGTGTTTAATGTGAGCCTAACCTAGCAAAGTTGAAACCTGGCTGGTAAAAGTTACATTTGGGGCCAATGATATAAAAACTAAAGATATCATGACGCCAGTGTTTTTCCCGGAAAATATGGCAATCTCTCTAAGGTAACAGCATTGCTGGATCAGTGGCAGGTGTGTGGTTACTAGGGATGGGCCGAACGGACCCTTGTTCGGTTCGCACCAGAACTTTCGAACAACGCAAAAGTTCGGACCCAAATAACGAACCCCATTAAAGTCAATGGGACCCAAACGGCAAAAATCAAAAGTGCTCATTTTTATGCAAGTATTTGGGCATACAATGGTTATAGGGGTCCGGGTCCTGCCCTGGGGGACATGTATCAATGAAAAAAAAGTTTGTGAAAAACTTAATTTTTAAATGAGCAGTGATTTTTTGATTTTTAAAGTGAAAGCATAAAAATGAAAAATCCCTCCAAATATAGTGCCCGGTGGGGGGTGATCAGCCATTGGCGTGGGGAAATAAAACGAGGAGGCCTGAGCCTGTCGTCGTGCCGTACTCGCACAGGTACTCGTTGACGGCCCTCTGCTGCACCTGGTGGGCATGTCACAAATCAGGCGGTTTACAGGCAGGTGGAATTCCCGCTGAATTTCAGCCAACCGAGCACTAGCTGTGTATGACCGCCTGAAATGGCTAAAGACTCTTCTGGCCAGCTTTAGCACATCTTCCAACCTTGGGTACGTGTTTAGGAAAAGCTGCACCGCCAAACTGAGGACATGGCACATGTGTCAACTTTCCCTGTCAAAGGGCGTACATTATCACACACCACCATTCCTGGCTCCGGCTGGCATGGTGTGAACCACTACTGGGCCTGTCCCTGCAGAGCTGCAACAATCTCTGCTCCGGTGTGGTTCCTATCCGCTAGACAAACCAGCTGAAGCACTGCATGGCACATTTTAGCCTGACTCATAGAATAGCCCTTTGAATGCTTAGGGGGTACCTGATGTTCATAGGACAATTCTGCAGAGGAGGGCATGGAGGTGGCGGATGAGGAGGAGGGAATAGAGCTCGCAGGTCTGGCGTCATCACCACCAGCTGTATGGAGATGTGGGGGCACAACAAGCTGCAGCACCGAGCCCTGTCCTGCATCCTTGCAACGTTGCAAGCAGCGTTACCCAGAGTGCTGTGATTGAAATATATCATCCCTGCCCATGCTTGCTGGACCACGTGTCAGCAGTAAGGTGGATTTTACAGCTGACTGCCTTGCCCAAAAATGCCAGAACATTCCCTTCCATGTGATGATAGAGAGATGGAACGGCCTTAGGTGAAAAGTAGTAGCGACTGAGAACGTGCCATTGTGGTACAGCACATTGTGTGTATTCACGGAAGAGGGAAGAATCCACCAGGCTGAAAGGCAGAAGTTGGAGAACCAACAGCTTTGACTAGCTTGCATTTAGATGCTGGGCGGCAGGGACTGTATTTTTTTTCCTGCTGCAGCAGATGAGGCAGAGAAATTTGCCGGCTACAGTCTACAACTGGTGGTGTGCTGCTGGCAGATGTGCTGCTAGGACCTGGGACATCCTGTGCTATACCATCATCCCTGTCAGTGGAGGCTACTGAGAGCTAATGACTCAGTATAGCAGGGGCAGACTGAAGTGGGTAAGGAGGAGGGACAGATTTGTGCCCCTTTTGTGTAACTTTTAGGTGCTCTTGCAAACGGGCTGAGTGGTTGGACGTTAAATGCCTTGTAATGCATGTGGTACCCAAATGGCTGCCACGTTTGATGTGCCTGAGACACAGTTTGCAGATAGCAATAGTGTGAACTGCTGCAAATGTGCTGAAAAAGGCCCAGACAGCTGAGCTTTGGGAAGTGGGCCAGGAGATAACAGCTGCAGAATGTGATGGAATAGGGTGACTGCTCTCTGCACTTTCTTGATGTTGGCCTCCTTGGGGTTGTGCCGCCTCACCTTCAGTTTCCTCCTCTGCTCTATCTGGCACCCAATTTGCATCAGTGACCTCATCATCATCATCATCATCATCATCTCCATGTCCATCTACTCCATCTTCATCATCATCATTACCACTGGACACAACTTGGCAATACGCTGCGGCTGGACGAACATGAATGCTAATTTGTCTACCAGTGTTCTCCCCTCTCTCTAGGCTCATGTTCCTGTCATCCTCAACAACATCTGAATCCAGAAATGGCTGGGCATCATCAAGGTGCAAGTGGCTGACGCTGTGGCCAAATAACTCAGATGACTCCTCCATGGCTGATGTTGGGGCTATGGCAGGAATAGATGTGGACAAGGAGACAGGTTTATCCACTCTGGCAACTGCAGGGGACTTCACATCTGTCTCTGTTTGCTGACAGAGAATGAGGAGGATGAGGGAGGTTTAGTAAGCCAGTCCACCACCTCCTCTGCATGCTGTGGCATGATAGCATGGGCAAACTCACTAAACAGAGGAAATGATGCTCTGCCTGAGGACTGACAACCATGTCCACCTTTGCCTGTGGACACATTTGTTGCTGGTCCCCATACAGTGCCAAGGGAATGTCTGCCTCTCCTTGTTGTCCTCCCAGACATTAAAGGGAGGGAGGAGGCGGTGCTTATTAGCAAATGTAAAAAAGAAGTGGAAATCTGTATGTAGATGCACTTTAACCAATGTAAAGTGGTGTTTGGGGTGCACTTTAATTTGAGTACTCACACTACACAGACACACTCCACAGATACACTATAATATACTGTAATATAATGTGTCAAACCTACTGTGATGCACAGAACTATATGGCATTAAACTTGCAGGAACGCATACACAAAAGTAAATGGCGTTAAACTTGCAGTAGCGCACACAGAAGTAAATGGCGTTAAACTTGCACTAACACACAAAACTAAATGGCGTTAAACTTGCAGTAGCGCACACAGAAGTAAATCACGTTAAACTTGCAGTAACGCACACACAAGTAAATGGCGTTAAACCTACTGTGATGCACAGAACTATATGGCGTTAAACTTGCAGGAACGCATACACAAAAGTAAATGGCGTTAAACTTGCAGTAACGTACACAGAACTATATGGCGTTAAACTGGCAGTAACACACACAGGCGTAAATGGCATTAAACTTGCAGTAATGCACAAAACTATATGGCGTTAAACTGGCAGTAACGCAAACAGAACTATATGGTGTTAAACTGGCAGTAACGCACAGAGAAGTAAATGACGTTAAACTGGTAGTAATGCACACAGAAGTAAATGGCGTTAAACTTGCAGTAACACACACACAAGTAAATGATGTTAAACTTGCAGTAATGCACACAGAAGTAATCGGCGTTAAACTTGCAGGAACGCACACAGAAGTAAATGGCGTTAAACTTGCAGCAACGCACAAAACTATATGACGTTAAACTGGCAGTAGCGCACACAAAACCATATGGCGTTAAACTGGCAGTAACGCACACTGTCCCTACTTTAGCTATACACTAATGTATAGATTAGTGACGCGGTCACACTACAATACACTGAAACTATCTGAGCTGTCCTTACTCTACACATACACTAATGTATGTATGAATGATACGGTTTCACTACACTACAGTGAAACTATCTAAGCTGTCCCTACTCTAGCTGAACACTATGCAAAGCTGAATGATGGTCCTCCTCACTACACTCACACTATCCCTAGACTGACACTAAACTAATATTCTACACTGACAATTGAAGCACAATAGCACAGTATAGCACACTAACTAACTAATAGCACTGAACAGAGCACTGTTCTAGCTCTCTCCACGCCAAAATCACACTGAAAATGGCTGCCATTGAAAGAATACTTTTACACTGCGGGGCATGAATGAGCCATGATTGGATAAAGTCATGATGACAGTGTCCAATCATGACTCTGACAATGCTCTGTGCACTGATTTGCTGAAGCTTTCATTGCTTCAGCCAATCAGAGCTTGCAATGCACTGTTCAGCGCCGCAATGCATTGTGGTCAGTTCGGGGGGTTCACCAAAGGACCGAACAACAAATGTAATAAGTAAGTAAAGCATAAGTTTGAGCTAAACTGGTCGCCCATCCCTGGTGGTTACCTTAGTTGGTCTTCAAACTGACCCTGTGGTGCCTCTTTGGATCCAAAACCCAGTCTGTACTTGGGATCTTGACTTCTCTCAAAGCCAAGATTGAGGGGGGAGATGATAACGCTCTACAAATACCTCAATGGGGATCCCAGCATAGAAAAAAAGAACTATTCAGTCATAGGGAGTGTAAGAGGACACTGAAGGGGAAGTGGTTTAACCTTAAACTGTGCAGGGGGTTCTTCACTGTCAGGGCAATAGGGATGTGGAATTCTCTACCACAATTGGTGGTGGCTGCAGGAAGTAAGGGTATTTTAAAGGACTCTTGGATATATATCTTAAAGAATACAACATAAAGGGCTATAGGAAATAATTATTGACAGTGACACGCGTACAACTACACAGGTTGAATTGGATAGACTATTGTCTTTTTTCAGCCTTACCTACTATGTAACTATGTAACTAAACCCATTGATTTACCTGTTTCCCAGAACAGCTACATTCAAGGTATGCCATAAATGATAACTGCCATGGTTGCTTATGATCTTAACAGAACGGTCAAGCCATCAAATGGTGGGTCAGAAGACAGAAGTTAGAAACACCGCACACCGGATGCCAGCCACTATACAGAAAGGTGAAGATACAGCTTCAGCCTAAGATCCTCCTATGGCATAGCCATAGAGATATCTATGATTAAGTTCCATGGGTGGGGCAAAGCATGTCAGAGGAGTATAATCAGTACCCATGTGCAGTGTTTTCATCTTCTGTTTTCTGATTTGCTTCTGCTAGCCTGGATGAGCTTGTCTGAATTCAGACACCCGTTTTTTTTGGACTGAAGGTGGAGGCTTTGTAGTGCCTTGAGTGCCGCTCCAAGTTCTCATTAAATGGTTGGTCAAATCATTACTGATCACATGTGCAGCACCATGATAACTGCAGATCAAGCTAAGATGGCAGCTTTTTTGGCTGTGAGGGATATGCTGGTTAAGTTCTGCTTTAAACCACACCTCCCGGCACTAAGCCCCATCCTAAATATTTAGCTGTTAAAAGCCAGAAGTAAAGAGGACTGTGGAGACTTTGACATTTGACAGACAGTTGAATGAAGGGGTTGGACATAGCACCAAGAGATGGTGGAGTTTTATTTGGAGTTGGCACAGCCTTGTCCTACCAACTAATGGAATTCCACAGTGGATGGTGACTGCATCTCAACACTGATGAACTGCAGGGCCAAGTCATGTTCACTTTAGGCTCCAAGTTCTGTATTTATTGCTGAAATATAATTTCTGGGTAGACTGACCCCTTAATAAGGTCATTGGAAAGGAAAATTTGCAAACAGTTTTTCCCAGCCCTGTCCAGAACAGTAGCTTCTACATTTCAGTGAGCTGAACAGCACATATATTGCTGCATATGTCAGGGGTTGAACAAGGGTTACCGGATTGGCCGTGTAAATCCAAGCAAATCCTGCCAAATCAGCGCATATTTTCTAATCAAGATTTTGGTACTGTTCCAGGTAAAGTCATAATTCTGAACTGCATTCATAAAGCACAGCAACACAAGCCGCTGTTATAGCCCTAAACCTCTGGTATATGAAATAAAATAAGTTTCACTGTGATTCAGTACTGGGATGACTGAAGTATTCATCTAAGCAGCTAGGCCTGTGTGATGGTTACAGATATGGCTAGGATAATCAGGTTTTTCAAGTCCTGTTCTTTTCTGGAATGTTGAATGATCTGTTTTCATGAAAATGATCATGCATGATCAAATACAGGTCACATAAGTAATAAAAATATCTTTAGTGCTAAAATATAAGATAATGGTTGTACACGGGGCAATTTGCAGTCAATTTCAATGACTATTGGGAGTCACAATTACAATTGAAACAAACCTCCAGAAACTAGGCAATCTAGCTCCCATGGGTGTGATCAACCACCAGAATTGGGTTGATTGTGAACAAAGATGAGTTCAGGTGTCCTCCAACCTCATCATTAGCTTGAACTCCAAGCTTCTACTTTTTTGTACTCCAATGAGCTGTGGGCCAGGTTATTGGAGTACAAAAAGGAGGATGCCCAAGCTCATCTCTACTGTGAAGTCAAAACTTGGCTTAAATAAATGTGTCTTTCCATGCGACGGAACTGAAATGGAATATATAAATGAAAAAAAAATGAAGGCACTTTTGTTGAAAGTGATCAAATCTCTTGGTCTGTTCTGATTTTGCTTCCATCCTCTTGAGTTTGATTAACACCATAATTTTATATACAGTATTTGAATCAAAGTAGCATGTGTATGGCCAATTTATGGGCAAAAGCCTGGTACACACCAGCGGGTTGAACAAAAAAAAACCTGACAGCTCTGACAGTCCGATGCTAGTACAGTGATCCCCTCCGTTGAGCTGTTGTGTTATGACAGGAAAAGGCCCCCCCCCCCATTGGCTGACAGCGCTGATCGGAAGCCGGTTGGCCGCTGGTTTTCCAGCTTGCTCGTCCAACAGAAGCCGGTCCAAAGACCGGTTCCTGTCGGACCAGCCGACATACACACGGACCGAATGTCTGCCAGTTTTTATTGAAGATGGCCGATGTTGTTATTGAAAAAGGAAAAGCTCAATGAGCACAAATGACTCATAGAAATGACAGCATTGTTTGCTTTATTGGATAAGCTTAGAATACATGCTCTCTTAAAATATACAGTTTTTTAAATTAAAGTGTATGAAAAGATAAAGCTTTTCTTAATATTGGATAGAGTAGGGAATGGTTAAAGGTACGTTCACACCATATGCAGTGGGACTGTGTTAGGCAGCTTCTTCAGCGCTGTCCCACCACATGACAAGGGAAATCTCTCTAAGTGCCCAGTTCATACCACTGCTTTGTGGTGATGTGTGGGCACAGTGCATGCAGTATTTTTTTCAGCGCAGAACACTGCAAGGCAGCCCACTGCCTCGCACAACGCATCTGGCAATTGTACTTTATAAGATGTCTGTGTGACATCTCAATAAAGTTTGTTTTACAAAAAAGGGGAAACATTGCGATGTGCCGATATCAGTGCATCATCACTGCTCTGATTTCAGCAGCACTGCACCACAAATCAGCCGCTACGTTGGAATGCAGCAGTGGTGTGAACGAGCCCTAAGAACCTTTTCTTCTTCTTTAATGGGGACACCCGGGAGCCTAGACAGCTGCATACCTCCTCTCTTTTCCACCCGGATCCCGGTCTTATGATGCCCCCCCAGCCCACCTGAATCCTTGAAGTTCTGGACACCACCGGCGTGGCCAGGACAACAGGACTGTGGGACCTGCACCACCACCAGGCACATCCCAGAGGAGAATCCCAGGACTACATTATCTCGATGCCCAATGTACACCTTATTCCTGTAAGTGTAATTTTAATAAAAATGTGTTTTTATACTAAATGCTGCACTTAGTGGGATGCTGCTTCTCTCCTTTGCTACCTTGACAGAGTTGCTTCTACTCCACGGGCAGGCTGCCCCACGGCTCCATCCCCCCTTCCTCTACCCTCCTTCTGCCACGCTCCCTAGGACCCTGAAGCTCTCATCCCCCTTGCTGCTGTGCATCCCGTAAGCGCTGCATCCTACACATCATATAAACTTGGTCCCGGCCTAGCTAGCACATGGTGAGGCCTGCCGTAGTTTCAGCATGAACTCTGAACCGCGCATTACAGGCAGGTGACCCTGAAGCCCCGAAGTGTAGCAAAGTACATATTTGCTACCTAGTCTGATGGGCTAATGCTCTCAGCCCCCTCTTCCAGGCCCTGCCAGCCCTCCTGGCTGCAACGGCCCTCTCCACTGCCACAGTGACATCACAGTCCCAACTGGGCTCTTGTACCCTTCTCAGACTGTCTCTCACTCCAATCTGCTCCAGTGTACCTCTTCCAGCTTTTGAGGGAGTGCATCACTCATCAAAGCCTGTCAGTAGTTCCTCTCCTGGAGATCTCTCTGATAGTGCTCTCTCCCCCTGTCCTTTCCCGCTCTGCCTTGTGCCTCTCCTCCAGGATCTCACTCTCTCCTCCTGGCTGCACCCGAGCACTCCTAGGCCGAGGTCACCCCCCCCCCCCCCCAGACTGGGAGCTCCCTCTAGGCCTCGACAGCCTCCCCACTATTC
>BLSH010228224.1:80564-92656 GCA_018402905.1 Glandirana rugosa | reverse complement strand
CACACCAAACTTGTGGCCAATGTATACACCCGCCCCGAATGCATACGCAAGCGAAGACGCACGCTCGAGCGCCCCTGCCCCCCTGAAATTAAAAAAAAAAAACAATAATAATAAGTAAAATGAAAATAAAAAAATAAAAATGTGACACAGAAATTAAAAAAAAAAAAACTAGTGAAAATAAGGATAATGTTCCTTACATTTGTAGGGAACATTATCCTTACCATGCACTGTCCATGAGAAATACCTCTCTACCACCCCAGTTATACTGGAGTGTAGAGAGGACGTCCGACCTTTCTGACTCTAGTCTTTTTTTTTAAGGAGCTCGCACGCAGAAGCGAACGCATACGTAAGCCCCGCCCACATATGTAACCGGTGTTCAAACCACACATGTGAGGTATCGCCGCGTACGTTAGAGCGAAAGCAATAATTATAGCACTAGACCTCCTCTGTAACTCTAAACATGTAACCTGTAAAAAATTTTAAAGCGTCGCCTATGGAGATTTTTAAGTACCAAAGTTTGGCGCAATTCCGTACCAAAGTTTGGCGCAATTCCACGAGTGTTCGCAATGTTAAAGCATGACATGTTGGGTATCAATTTACTCGGCGTAACATCCTCTTTTACAACATACAAAAAAATTGGCTAACTTTACTGTTTTGTATTTTTTTAATTCACTAAACTGTTTCTTTTCCAAAAAAAACGCGTTTGAAAAATTCCTGCGCAAATATCGTGTGATATAAAAAGTTGCAATGATTGCCATTTTATTTCCTAGAGTACCTGCTAAAAAAACATATATAATGTTTGGGGGTTCTGAGTATTTTTCTAGCAAAAAAATGATGATTTTTACATGTAGGAGAGGAGTGTCAGAAATGGCCCGGTAAGGAAGGGGTTAAAATACAAAAGCAGCTTTTTATTGCCATACTCAGCCAATCTCCGGGGCAGTCCCACACACGCTTACCTGGTCACCATTCCAGCACTGCCCCTCTTATCTGTTGAATGGAACCCAGAGTTATTCTAGATCTATCTATCTATCTGTCTATCTATCTGTCTATCTATCTATCTATCTATCTATCTATCTATCTATCTATCTATCTATCTATCTATCTATCTATCTATCTATTCATCTCTCTCATAGACTCCATTCACATCCTAGTCACGCAGGAGTGCCACGCTTTTCACTAGTTTTGGAGCAACACCATTTATTTGAATGGGCTGCTCTCCGCTTTTGCCTTGGGCGTGATTTTTCAGGGGGGCGGCGCCTGTACTGGGATGATGCCTGTATCATTTTTTAGAGCTGGCGGTCAGCTCTCTTGTAATAGCAATCGGAGCAGCTTACTAGCCGCTTGATTGCTATTACAATTAGTGGGAGGGGACAACCCCCTCCCTTCCGCCGCCTTCCACGGCTCTCTTGGGCTGACCCGTCCCACCTGGAGACCCGAGCGACCGCCACGCAAAGCCAGGATCTACAGTAAACCATTCAAAAACCCCCATCTTGGTGTTTTGAATGCTTTTAAAAGCAGAGGAGGGATTGGGGTCCCGCACACACGCAAACAGTGATCGTCCCACACATGCGAGGTATCACTGTGAACGTCAGCCCATGGGCAGTAATTCTAACAGCAGACCTCCTCTGTAAATCTAAATTGTTAACCTGTAAAGTCTTTTAAAAGTCTTTTAAAACGTCGCCTATGAATATTAAAACTTACGTCGTCTGTCACCGTTGTGTGGGTGTGCGCAATTTTAAAGCAGCTGGGATGGGACAAATTTAGTCTTGACCAGCGCAGCACAAAGGAAAAATACACCACTGACTGTGTCCTTTTTGGAGCTGAGTTTGTGTTTGAATATCACATTTTTGGGTGTTTTGTCACACAATAAATGCCCATTTTCATTTGGGGTGCTATTAACAATGAATGGCATGCAAAGGCACATTTTTAGCACATTCCAGAATCGCCGTTCTGCCCGCCATTCTGATGCACTCAGATGTGTGATGGCATTGTATCAATTCTGAATCTTAATCTTTTTTCCACACCTAGTTTTCGTCAAGTTCAACTTACCCAAGCTGTGTTGTACAAGCTTTAATAGCACTGATCTGGGTCTAGTGCCAGCTGCTGCATGTACTGAACATATGCCTTCATATTTCAGAAATGACACACTCCACTGGCCTGACTCATGATGCCATGTAATAAAAATAATTTGTATGGAGCAAACCGCTTTAGGAGGCTATAAAACAATGTCGTAAACACAAAGCTAATGAAGGCTTCCTGGGCTGCTCCCCACTTGAGATTAAAAAAACAAAAGCCAAGCAAGAAAGAACAAAATAACACAATCATAATTAGCTGTTCCATCAAAGTGTTCCAGCGGTGGAGTCTTGTCACCAGAAAGCCCAGTTAAAGTGGAAGAGTCTTTTTAGTGGTTCTAATTAGCGACATCTAAGGAACGCTGGCACTGAGTATGAGGGACTGAGAGCTCGCATTAGGTGATTTTAACTGAAGGCATGTAGGCAGATGGATAATGCTAGAGGCGTGGAAGCTCCCACTTGTAATGACAATGTCAAGTTCTACAGCAAGAAGCCTATTTTTGGGATTATTGTATTAACCGTCTGTCTCTGAATCAGAAGAATGGGGCTAATGGATGTAAAAGAGAAAAGAATTTAAAGGAGTATTAAGATCTAAAAATGTTTCAGCTTTCACTAATGGAAATGAGCTAATAGGCTGTAAAGCCCTCCATAGGTCATAAGCACTATTACTGGGAAGGGAATAAGGGAAATTGTCCAGGTAGAAGACCAGAGCTGCCTTGGCTAACTTAATTGGTGGCTTTGGCCAGTCATGCTTATTCCTGCTTCACTGTTTAGTGAGTTAGACTGTCCATACACTGATAGAATCCTCCATATACAGTGGTGGCCAAACGTTTTGAGAATGACACAAATATTCATTTTCATAAAGTCTGCTGCTTCAGTGTTTTTAGTTACATAGTTACAGGTAGTCGTCAGGTTGAAAAAAGACTCAAGTCCATCTAGTTTAACCAAAAAAAAAGAAAAATTATATATAACCATACAATCCCATATGCAATCCTTCGCCCACAGTTGATCCAAAGGAAGGCAAAAACCCCAGCAATGCATGATCCAATTTGCTATAGCGGGGTAAAAAATTCCTTCCTGATCCCCCCCGAGAGGCAATCGGATTCACCCTGGATCAACTTTACCTAAAAATGTTAGTACCCAGTTATATTATTTACATTAAGGAAAGAATCCAGGCCTTTTTTCAAAACAATCTACTGTGCTGGCCAAAACCTCCTCTCGAGGGAATCTATTCTACATTTTCACAGCTCTAACTGTAAAGAAACCTTTCCGAATTTGGAGATGAAATCTTTTTTCCTCTAGAGGTAAAGAGTGCCCCCTTGTCCTTTGCGATGCCCTTAAAGTAAATAACTCAACACCAAGTTCACTATATGGACCACTTATGTATTTGCACATGTTGATCATATCCCCCCTCAATCTCCTCTTCTCAAGAGAGAATAAATTCAGTTTCCTCATAGCTGAGCTCCTCCATACCTCTTCTTAGCTTGGTTGTCCTTCTCTGCACTTTCTCCAGTTCCCCCAATATCCTTTTTGAGAACTGGCGCCCAAAACTGAACTGCATATTCCAGATGAGGTCTTACTAATGATTTGTACAGGGGCAAAATGATGTCTCTATCTCTGGAGTCCATACCTCTCTTAATACAAGAAAGGATTTTGCTTGCTTTGGAAACCGCAGCTTGGCATTGCATGCCATTATTAAGCTTATGATCTACCAAAACCCCCAGATCCTTTTCCACTATGGATTCCCAAGTTGTACTCCCCCTAGTATATACGATGCATGCATATTCTTAGCCCCCAAATGCATAACTTTACATTTATCAATATTAAACCTCATTTGCCACATAGTCGCCCAATTAGACAGTGCATTGAGGTCGGCTTGTAAGTTGGAGACATCCTGTAAGGACGTTATTCCACTGCATAGCTTGGTGTCATCTACAAACACTGAAATGGTACTTTTAATCCCAGACCCTATATCATTTATAAATATATTGAAAAGCAAGGGTCCCAACACTGAACCTCGGGGTACACCACTGATAACCTTAGACCATTCAGAGTAAGAATCATTAACCACTACTCTCTGAATTCAGTCTTTTAGACAGTTTTCTATCCATTTACAAACTGATCTTTCCAAGCCTGTAGACTTTACCTTACACATTTGTGGGGAAAGGTGTCAAATGCTTCTGCAAAATCCAAGATCTTTTTAGATCGTTTTGTCAGATGTTACTATGGTATACTGAAGTATAATTACAAGCATACAAGCTTTTTATAAGTGTCAAACTCTTTTATTGACAATTACATTAAGTTTATGCGAAGAGTCAATATTTGCATTGTTGACCCTTCTTTTTCAAGACCTCTGCAATTCGCCCTCGCATGCTGTCAATCAATTTCTGGGCCACATCCTGACTGATGGCAGCCCATTCTTACATAATAAATGCTTGGAGTTTGTCAGAATTTGTGGGAGGAGGGGGGAGGGGGGTTGTTCACCTGCCTCAAGAAAATTGACCACAAGTTGGGATTAAGGTCTGGGAAGTTTCCTGGCCATGGACCCCAAATTTTGATGTTTTGTTCCCCAAGCTACTTAGTTATTATCACTTTTGCCTTATGGCAAGGTACATCATCATGCTGGAAAAGGCATTGTTCCTCACCAAACTGTTCTTGGATGGTTGGGAGAAGTTGCTCTCTGATGAAGTTTTTGTACCATCCTTTATTCATGGCTGTGCTCTTAGGCAAAATTGTGAGAGAGTCCAATCCCTTGGCTGAGAAGCAACCCCGCACATGAATGGTCTCAGGATGCTTTACTGTTGGCATGACACAGGACTGATGGTAATGCTCACCTTTTCTTCTCCGGACAAGGTTTTTTCCAGATGCCCCAAACAATTGGAAAGGGGAGTCATCAGAGAAAATGACTTTACCCAGTCCTCAGCAATCCAATCCCTGTACCTTTTTCTAGAATATGTCCCTGATGTTTTTCTTGGAGAGAAGTGGCTTCTTTTCTGCCCTTCTTGACACCAAGCCATCCTCCAAAAGTCTTCTCCTCACTGTGCGTGCAGATGCTCTCACATCTTTTAACAGCTTTACCGACTACTCAGGATTTTACTAGCTGCATGTTTGTTAAAGGCCAGTAACCTATTAGGTGCTAAAGCCAAGATGATCATGATAGTTCTGACCTTTCACCTTGAAAAACAAATCAACATTGCCATCTCCACAAAAGTATATCATGTCTCTCAACTTTTTGAGATGGGAAAAAAGATTTTAGCATAGGAAATTTTGGTAATGGGCACACCCTTGCCACCAGAGCTAGATCATCCATCCACAAGGTAAAACTGGCAAAAGCCTAGCGTCTGCTAGATGTCTTTAGGGCCCAGATACAAAATTAATTTTCCTGCAGTAATTTAGGCAGCTAGTGCAATTAATAAAGATGTGCACCTGCCTGTCACTTCACAAGGAAGGATGCACTTGTAATGAGGTCTGAGGGGGCCATATCATTACAATGAAAATGGGGGCAGGGGAGTTTCTTTGTTCCTATTGCAGAACTTATATCAACCTAGAGCAGGCTATAGACAGTTCGAATCTCGGATAGTTCAGCAGGGACCGGCCCAGATTGGAACCATGTATGGCAGAATGATCGATGTACTTGGGTACAACCAGCCTGTTGGATTTTACATTATTGATAGCGGCTATTATAGCCAGTAGGAGTAATCACTGTGTTCTCCCGACTTCCCCCCTCCGGGAAAACACAATGGCTCCATGATAGAAAATTGATTAGTCTGCGGCTGGCTAAAAGAATTGGGGGGGGGGAGCTCAAGGATGATAGGACCCCTCTCTGCTTGCCACACCCTCTGATTATGTGAACCATGACAAGTTAAAGTGTAATAATGATCACTTAAACCCACAGGGCCTTCTCTCGCCATTACATTTCTGTTATATTAGCACTTAAAAGTTTTGTACTATAGTTAACTAGAACATTTAGTTTTACAGATCTCTCTACAGAGCCAAAAGATGGACATTGGAGGAGGAATGAGGGACAAAAGGGATTTAGTTTAAAAAAGGGACAGTACTTCTAAATAAGGGACAGTTGGAAGCAATGATCTATCCTTTATAGGTTCTTTTCAACAACCCACATGGGCATTTTGGGGCCCACAGACATGGTGGGGCATGGTTCCAATCTTTGGTCGGCAATCAGTTGAAAATTATTAACAAATTAATGCTGGAATTACACTTATAAATAGATAGAAGAATCTAAGGCCCCTTTCACAGGGCCGGCTCCATTCTGTGGGATCCGCTTGCTCAGTGGGGGATCACTCCGCTGAATCCCACTGAGCAGGCGGATGACAGATCTGTTTCTGCTCACCATGCAGAGTGGAGATGGACAGAGTCCCGCTCTCCTCTTTGGGGAGATTGGATGAAAACAGACCGCTTGTCTGTTTTCACCCAAACCCATTCGATCCAATCCACCAGACGGATGGAAAATATGACCTCCATTCATCTGGTTTTGGAGGAGAGGGTTGGATCAGATAGAAGTGGGTGTCAGCGCTGACATCTGCAGATCCATAGAGGTGAATGGAGTGTCCGATCAGGTCCGCCTGAAAAACTGACAGGTGGACCTGATCGGACAGCCTGTGTGAAAGGGGCCTTAGAATGTGGTGGGAGTAGGTTTAGCCTTAGGTCAGCCATAGACAAAACAAATTTCTTTCCTGCAGCCAGTGTATGGCTGTGCAGAGAAGGAGTGTCAGGACAAGTCTGAGTGCACAGAAAAAAATGACCATACTGTGCTCTCATACTTAGTGTGATCAGTTTTTTTGGGAAAGCAGACAAGCGGCCCGTTTTCATGTCTATGTCCCCCATTGTAGAGATCCGCTCTGCTTGTGTATTTGAAAAGTCACATTTGAGCCTTGAACTGGAGTAAAGAGAATATCTTACAAAGGGGACACCTTTTATAATGGCAAATGCCAAAGGTGAGATAAAAACCTGACTTTGGAAAGATTTCCCTCATATCCCCTAATGCCTCTATGAAAGAAAGTCAAGGGAAATCTTCTCAACAGACAACAAAAAAAACCTGACATGGAGTCTAAAGTTGGCCATAAACCTGTAAAAAAAAATGAATGTTCATACAGAATTTTTGAAAAATTGTTTATCATTCAATATTGCCATTGCTAAGTCAGCTAATTTTGTTTCAAAGCCCTTAAGGGAAAACTCCTTTTCATGAAAAATGAAAAGGTCAACTAACTCCAAATATCCTGGCCACCCCTCTGAACCTGCTGCACATAGAGGCTGTGGGGCCCGTTCTGCTGGTGTAGTGGCCCATACACCTTTAGGCTGGGTTCACACTATTGTGAATTGGATGCAGGTTACCCTGCATCCAATTCAAATGTCGGGAGATTGTGACCGGTTCTCTACACAGGGTTAAGTGATAAAAAAAATACCCCAAGCTTTGAACATCTCACAGAGCATTGTTCAATCCATCATCCGAAAATGGATAGAGTATGGCACAACTGCAAACCTACCAAGACATGACCGTCCACCTAAACTGGCAGGCCGGACAAGGAGAGCATTAATCAGAAAAGCAGCCAAGAGGCCCATGGTAACTCTGGAGGAGCTGCAGAGATCCACAGCTCAGGTGGAAGAATCTGTCCGCAGGACAACTATTAGTCATGCACTCCACAAATCTGGCCTTTATGGAAAAGTGGCAAGAAGAAAGCCATTACTGAAAGAAAGCTATAAGAAGTCCAGTTTGCAGTTTGCAAGAAGCCATGTGGGGGCCACAGCACAGCAAACATGTGGAAGAAGGTGCTCTGGTCAGATGAGACCAAAATCGAACTTTTTTGCCTAAAAGCAAAATGCTATGTGTGACAGATAACACTGCACTCTGAACACATCATCCCCACCGTGAAACATGGTGGTGGCAGCATGATGTTGTGGGGATGCTTTTCTTCGGGAGGGACAGGGAAGCTGGTCAGTTGATGGGAAGATGGATGGAGCCAAATACAGGACAATCTTAGAAGAAAACCTGTTAGAGTCTGCAAAAGACTTGCGGAGGTTCGCCTTCCAGCAGGACAACGACCCTAAACATACAGCCAGAGCTAAAATGGAATGGTTTAGATCAAAGCATATTCATGTGTTAGAATGGCCCAGTCAAAGTCCAGACCTAAATCCAATTGGCAATCTGTGGCAAGACTGCTGTTCACAGACGCTCTCCATCCAATCTGACAGAGCTTGCGCTATTTTGCAAAGAAGAATGAGCAAAAATGTCACTCTCTAGATGTGCAAAGCTGGTAAAGACATCCCCAAAAAAGACTTGCAGCTGTAATTGCAGAGAAAGGTGGTTCTATAAAGGATTGACTCAGGGGGGCTGAATACAAATGCACGCCACACTTTTCACATAATTAGTTGTTAAAAAAAAATTGAAAACCATTTATCATTTTCCTTCCACTTCACAATTATGTGCCCCTTTGTGTTGGTCTATCATATGAAATCCCAATAAAATACATTTACATTTTTGGTTGTAACATGTGTGACGTTATGCAAGGCGAACTAATAGATGGACGCTATGTTGGGCCTCGCATACATTCATTTGGAGTGGACTAAGATAGAATCCAGTCTGGGTTTTACCAGCCACCGTGGCAGGGTTGGTACCGGACCAGATTCTGTGGTCCACTAAGGTTGCACTAGCAGCTGTGGTTTAAATAGACCAGAAAGAGAGCAAGGCTTTTCTCTACCCTGGGACTCTGAGAGCGATCAGCCTGAGAGAGCTGACACACGGAGCTTTGTGCTTTGGGACTAAAAGAAAAGTTTGCACTAACTTTATTTTGTGGGTGTTTGGGAGAAGCCCGACACCGCTTAGAGAGGTATCCTGAATTGTTTAGTTGGCAAGGGTTATTTTATGTTTTGTTTGTTTTAAAATGCAACCTTTGATCCAATAAACCTGACTGCAAGCCAGATTTTAAGAAACTGCTGTCTCAACTGCCTTTTCCCCAGGAAAGTTGATCCCCACAAGAGCTAATCTCTCACACATGATAAAATGTGCAAAATGTCAAGGGGTATGAATACTTTTTCAAGGCAATGTATGTGAAGCAGGGTGCAGAGGGGTGGCCAGGTTATTTGGAGTTAGTTCACCTTTTCACTCATAGTGAAAAGGTGAACTTACAATTGAAAAATAAAAAAGGCAACCAGCGCTACAGACAATTTTTTAAGAAACTGAGAAAAAAGTGAACTCACCCTTTCAAATTTCATCCAAAACTGCTATGTGAATGGAATTCTAGGTGTATTAACAGGTTTGTTTTGTGCCTAGAACATGCCTGTTACAAAATTTATACTTTTTCCTGAAAAAAACACATTCACAGAATTTAGTTTTCTTGACAAATAATTTCTATCCCATTTCCTCTTCATTACGGTCAAAAATTATAGTTAATTTAAGTCCAATAACCAAGTATAGTGTAGTGTATGGCGAGCTTAACCCACTCGCCCCCCATCTAAGGACGCGTTCACATTAGACGATTTTTCCTGCGATTCCAAATAATGGCAAAACATCCTTATTTTTAATGGCACCCCAAATGTGGTGCAATACTGCCATAGTTGTCGCATTGAAGTGAACGCGCTGCCCTGTGCGCATCACGCGGAAATGCATATAAATTGTGCTTTATCTGAACTGGGCCTAAAATGTTTTGATTGGAGTTGTGCAATTGTCTTCCACTAACAAATTGCCCATGGTGCATGTTTGATTGTGTATGGGGCTTTAACCACTTCACCCCCCCGGAAGGATTTCCCACTTTAGGACCAGAGCACTTTTTGCGATTCGGCACTGCGTCGCTTTAACTGTCAATTGCGCGGTCGTGCGACGTTGTACCCAAACTAAATTTGCGTCCTCTTTTTCTCACAAATAGAGCTTTCTTTTGATGGTATTTGATCCCCTCTGCGTCACTTCTGATCACCACTATAAACAAAAAAAGCGTCAATTTTGCAAAAAAAAACAATATTTCTTACTTTTTGCTAAAATCCAAAAAAAAAAATATATAAAAAAATGAATTTATTCATCGGTTTTGGCCGATTTATATTCTTCCTCATATTTTTGGTAAAAAAAAAAAATCGCAATTGGCGCATATTGATTGGTCTGCGCAAAAGTTGCCGTGTTTACAAACCATGATAATTAATTTCTGGTGTTTTTACAATTTTTTTTTTTTTTACTAGTAATGGCGGAGATCTGCGATTCTTATCGGGACTTTGATATTGGGGTGGACATGTCAGACATTTTTGACACTTTTTTGGGACCAATGACATTTATACAGAGATCAGAAATTTAAATATCCACTGATTACTGTATAAATGTCATTGGCAGTGAAGGGGTTAATCTGCAGGAGGAGATCTAGGGGTTAACTGTGTTCCCTGGGTGTGTTCTAACTGTGAGGGGGCTGGGCTACCATGGGCATAAGAGATCTAACTGATCCCAGTGACAGGGATCAGTAGATCTCTTACATGCTCACTGACAGAGCAGGGAACTGCCGTGTTTACATTGGCTTTTCCCCATTCTTTCTCTATGGCAGGTCATCGCGGGTAGCCGCGGGCACACTCCTGCAGAGTGCAGCAGGCATGAGAGCGCGCCACCGGCGGCACGCTGCCGCCCGCTAACTGCGCACACACGGATCGCTGCTTATCGCAAGACAGCGCCACACTGCTGCAGTAAATATGCGGCACGCGGTCGGTAACTGGTTAATGTTCTCTCACAAATAGGGGGAAATGTGTTGCTGGATATAAATACACTTTTTTAACCAATTTTTTTTTAACCAATTGCTGACTGTATAAAGTACTGTACTGTATAAAGTACAAACAAGGTGGCTCTCCCACGCAGTACCCAGTACGTGATCCGCGTGCCTGCGCTGTGCTATGATTGGCTGCAGCATGAACCAATCAGCGGGTGCCGGTGCACCCAACGATCGGCTCCACAGATTACTGAAGAGAGCCCAGTGTGGGTAAACAAACACAGGGCTCTCTTCTGACAGCAGCAATGTGCTGTTTTATTTCTTCCTGCAAAGCACATTGCTTAGTAAAAACACTTCATACAGTACACAGTAAAACATGTTGGCCACACGTTTAACCCCTTGATCGCCCCTGATGTCAACCCCTTCCCAGCCAGTGTCATTAGTACAGTGACAGTGCATATTTATAGCACTGATCACTATTAGTGTCACTGGTTCCCAAAAAAGTGTCAAAAGTGTCAGTTAGGTGTCCGATTTGTCCTCCACAAGGTCCCACTATAAGTCGCTGATCACTGCCTTTACTAGTAAAATAAATAAATAAACAAAAATTCTAAATTAATTCCATAAATATATCCCATCGTTTTTGGACGCTATAACTTTTGCGCAAACCAATCAATATACACTTATTGGGATTTTTACCAAAAACGTGTAGCAGAATATATATTGGCCTAAATTGAAGAAAGTGTAAAATAAGTAGAAAGGCTGCGCTAACCCTAATAGCCACTATATCCCCTTTTACACAGCTGCAACAATATAGTGTGATTCCTACACCCAAAATACAGATTTAAAACAAATAAGGCTGCGCTTGTGTGAAGGACATAAAATAAATTAATAGCAAAAAGTGAGCATAATAAGATATCCAAAAATACAAATAACAAGAAGTGATGTAGTGAATGAACTTATATAACCCCAATCACGTGTACATCCATATGACAGTGAATAAAACAAGTCCAATGCAGAAAGTGAAAAGTGTAGAAGGAATGTCCTTGATTAGATCTTCCAGAAAAGTGAACCGACATGCATCACAATTCCCAACAGTGAAAAGGCTTCCACCACGGATAGTTATGCCCTTACCGGATCACTTGGACCTCTTATTATAGGAGGTCAGAAACACCTGTGTGGATCAAGGCCTCCACAGGGCCACTCCGATCTATTATCTACAGGACACTCGATCTGCTCAGTTGGATCCTCTCCTATCCTTGGTGGGGGTATCTGAAGCCACTTCCATGGGTGTATAGATATTATTCTCCAGGTTCACTAGGCCATTCCC
>BLSH010228224.1:25279-39342 GCA_018402905.1 Glandirana rugosa | reverse complement strand
CCTCACTGTCTTATCCTTTGGTCCCGGACAACCCGGTCATTCCTTAATGGCGCTGGTGGAGGTGCAGAAGGCAAGACTCAGAGGCGTCTTTGACCTCCTAATAGCCCTAGACTCCCTTCCGTATGCGAGACGCTTTGGCGGTAACGAGGCACTCTCGTAGCTGGGGTATCCGGACCCCCAGGGCCTTGGAGCTCATTATAAAACGATTGAAAAACAACGTACCACTCCGCTTGTCCAGATGGAGACCTCTGTGGGGGCCCCTATTCTAGGTGCGTTTGTGAAGGAGCACCTCGCTGGTAAGCAACAACAGCAACCTATGTTCCCGGAGTCCTGAACGTCCAGGCGGACTTCCTCTCTCGGGTCCGTCTGGACAACAACGAATGGTCGCTCCACGAGGAAGTGTTTGCGTGGATCTTATCCCCGGGGGTGTCTCCAGAGGTAGACCTGTTCGCCTCACCATGCAACAAAAAGTTAGCAAAATATTACTCGAGGTTCCGGGACCCCCAGGCCTATGGGGTCGATGCTCTCACGGAGCAATGGCGGTTTCGCAGAGCGTATGCCTTCCCTCAGATCCCGATAATCCTCCAGTTTCTGCGGAGACTCAGAACGGAAGACGTGGAGGTGGTCGCGGTAATTCCTTACTGGCCCAACAGGCCCTGGTTTCCTATTCTGTCACTCCTCAGTTACAGGGACCCAGTGCCATTACCACCCAGACTAGATCTACTGTCCCAGGCACCCATGCCCAGGCCTCCTGCACCTGAGGGTGTGGTTCTTGAAAGGGAAAGGCTGGAAAGGCTGCAAACATCTGGAAACATCTTACACACAGTTTCCAGATGTTTGCAGAACAGTAGTATGGTTTGTCCCGGTTTTAGTTAAAGTGTTACACACAGTTTCCAGATGTTTGCAGAACAGTAGTATGGTTTGTCCCGGTTTTAGTTAAAGTGTTACACACAGTTTCCAGATGTTTGCAGAACAGTGATATGGGTTCGCCCGGTTTTAGTTAAAGTGTTACATACAGTTTCCAGATGTTTGCAGAACAGTAGTATGGTTTCTTCCGGTTTTAGTTAAAGTGTTAACACAGTTTACAGATGCTTGCAGAACAGTGATATGGGTTCTCCCGGCTTATTCATACTTTTTTGACACAGTTTGAAGATGATTTTAGAACCGTGATATGGCTTCTATCGTTAATTAATACTTTTCAGACACAGTTTGAAGATGGTCCACATCCACCTCCATTTTTGATTTTTTTTTTTAAATGCTTTTAGCTATTTCCCTGTCCCCATTTCTTTGTAGGGCACTTGTCCGACCCTTACCCCCATTTTCCTTCCTTTTGCAGACCTCTAGGACTTTCCTGGACTTTTTTACAGCAATTTTCAGAACTTTTAGTAAAATTACCAGAACCCCGGACCCGAACCCGGACTTTTTTTTGGAAAAGTCCAGGTTCGGGTCCGGTTCCTGGACACCCCAAAGTTCGGTACGGACCCGAACTTTACAGTCCGGGTTCGCTCAACACTAGTCAAAACAACTCTAGCGCTGCAGCTTTCAAACGCGTTGGTTGTGGGGTTTTTTTCACAGCTTAAAAACGCCTATTCCACTTACAGCTCAAAAACTTCAGTGTGTGCATGAGGCCATTGAATAACATGGAGAGTCATTTTTAAGCTGTAAAAACAGCTCAAAAACGCGGCTGTAAAAACTCCCGTGTGTATGAGGCCTTAGTGCTGTCCTTACAAATCATGGAGGTCATGTAAAATACTGTAGCAGTTTTTGTTGTGGGATCATTTTTGCATCAACTAATGTGAGTAAAACTGAATATTTTTTAATGGAAGTCATAGCAAACGATTAGTATCGCTTTAAGGACATAGTCTACTTATAGACATTGGGCTTCTACAGTGCATTTCCACAGTTAAATATTTTGGGCAGCACATTCATTCAGGGAAAAAAAACAGAGAGGTCCCCTTTTCTCAACACACCAAATGTGCATTGATTTGCACTTGTATGGTGCTTTGTGTTGCTTAAAATGAATAGCAAAGCATTGAACAAAATGCAACAGCGCATTTGCCATGCGTTACCTCAACGTACATATGCAAAGCTAGACGTAATCTGGTCACATAGGCCTCTCATTCTATCTGTATTGAATAGTACTGTTACTGTAATGTCTGCCCTCATGTTGTAAAGTGCTGCACAAACTGTTGGCGCTATAGAAATCCTGTATAATAATAATAATAATAATCGATTCCTCCATCCTCACAAACAAAATGAATGGAGGAGTCAACCCTGCAGGATATTGTATTCTGATTAGTGGCTGCAGCTGCTGATTGACAGAAAATTTTCCAAATTATTTCCTCTAAAGGAGTCAATTAAACCATTGTCTTCTATTGAGCGGGAGCAGCCACACACTGATTGCAAGTCAGCCGGACCAGTGTAAGGCCTGCTTTAGGGCCCATTCACACACACACCAGCAACCTGTGTTATAATGTACCCTCTGGAATGCACTATGAAGTAAATAGTGTCGATGTGCTGGTTACAATGCATCTGATTGTATAGCTTTTGTCTGAAACTTTATTGAAATCTCACAAATGACACTTCATTCACCTATATTCAGTGCAGCGAGTAACAATGTGGTATAGTGCATCGCAAAAAAAACAGTGCATATCTTTGTTTTTTCAAAGCATACCACTGCGACACATTGGTGTGAACTGAATGCATAGCACACTACCTTGTCTATGTGGTGGATTGTGCTGGGCTAGGCTGCCCAATGCAGCGCTATATGATGTTTATGGGCCCTAAAAACTTGGAGATTGCCGTGGCTGACCTGAAGATACTAGTTGACTGGCTGGGATACTGCTCCTCTTACATCAATACTATAGAATTGATCACAGATCTAGAGCTGCATATTTATACCCCAAAGTACTCAAGCAAGTGTGCTTATGCGGCTTGAGCCACTAGGTGCTGGGTGCAGGCAGCGCATTCAAGTCTATGGGGATGCAATGGCTGAAAGGACACAGGATTCGTCCCAATTTGATAGGTGTGTGGGTGCGGGTGAGTGGCCCCAAACGCATACCGTCCGCACTGAAAATCTGGTGGCTGAAGGCTCATAAACACAAGGCCCATTCACAGAATATAGGCCTCAGCACCCATATGAATGAGGCCTAATACTAGCCTGAATACCTAAAATAAATGACTAGGTACAGAGTCCCTTTAAAATAAGACCCATTATATATGTGACCTAGCAATTGACCCGTGTGCGTGCCAGCGTGGCTGACATCTATCAGGTTATAGAGTGCTGAGGGGTGAGCGCTCTGTCAGCGGCTGTGTGAGAAAGGCCCAGGGACAATAGAACGTGCAAAGGATGCAGAATAAAGCTTCAGAGTATTGGAACCAGAGACCTACTGACTACAATAGAGGAAACCTGAGAGAAGAGGAAGGAGAAAGTGAGACATTGTCACACAAACCACAAATACTGTCCCATTCCTGCCCAGTGACCTAGTAATATGAGCAACGGCCCAAAACTATCATATCAATGAAATGGCTAAATAGCTACATCACATGTGAGTTCACAGGAATAAAAGATTGCACAGCATTAAAGGGGCTCCGCTGTTAAAGTGGTTGTCAACCCGTGACAACCACTTTAACCTACAGGTAAGCCTATAATAAGACTTACCTGTAGGTACCCTGCATATCTCCCAAACCTGCATGGTTCAGGAGATATGCAGTGTACTGCAATGTGCCTACATCACCGGACACATGCGCAGTGAAAAAACGGCCTCCGTGCCCTTCCTTCACTGAGATTGTACCATGACTGGCGGCTCCCACGCGCATGTGCAGGAGTGATGTCATGCGACTCCGGCCAGTCACAGAGCCGGAGATTGCAGCCCCGGAAGGAAGAGGGGCAGAAGATGGACGCGGCCTGGAACGGGGACATCGCTGGCTTCCAATGCAGGTAAGTGGCACATAATGGGCCAATATGCGATGCATACTAGCCCATTATGCTTTTACATTCCTGGGTAACATAGAGGAAGTAAACCCCATCAGGGTTTACTTCCTCTTTAAATAAAACTTTTGTGTGAGAAGCCTGAGATGGAAGCCATATTCTAGGCCCCAAGTTTGGTTTTGCCAGTGGAATGCAGACTCTCAATTGTATGAACCAAGTGTTGAGTATTTTCCCCACACACACTCATATATTTCCAACATCCGTTGATTAAGCCTGGGCTCAGACTGATGCGATCTCAGAGATCACATGTGATTCGCACACGCAGTGCGGTTGCCGATCACATGCGATCATTGAGCAATGTGTGTTCAGCCAAACACTTGTATGGCTGAACTCGCATTAGACTCACACAAAAAAGGTACATGTACCTTTTTTTTTTTCCCGCACTAGAATCGCATCGCATGGGTGTTCTCACCCATTCGATCCGATTCATGTGCGAGTGCACAGTTTGCATTGCGATCTGTGAAGAAAACTGGGGGGTGTCATTAACTTTGTAATGACACCCGCCAGCGGATCGCAGAAGGCAGTGTGAACGGACTGTGAGAGAGGAGTGATGAGGGAACCGGCTCTATAATCACGCTGGTCCCCACATCGCTCCTATGTGAACCAGGGCTGGGACTTTTAAGACATTAATACTACAATCTACTGTATATGGTATGTAGCACTGCCCTCTTGAGGGTTGCTGAAAGAATTAATTCCCCCTTGGGTTTCCCCATTCTGAGAGTCCTCCACCACCCCTGACACTCTGGGTTCACTCATATTGCAATGTTCCATTGACAATCACACTCTTTCAGTAATGGAAACCACAGCACAGTTAGAAATGTTTACTTAACTTTTATTTCTGCAAGAAATTACAACCTTTAAGTAACAAAATATAGGTCACGCCTTTAAGAATTATTGATTAAGAGAAATTGTTGACTCAAGTTTTACAATCCTTCACATTCATAGGTTAACCTTATAATTCTGGCGAACAAAAGAAGTAGTCAATGTGTTCACTTCCATCACTCCTTGTATTCTCCAAAAGCGAAAACAGTGGCAAGATATAATTCTTCCAATTGAGCTTAACCAATACCCAATGGTTCACTGAGACCAAAATGATTTGATAATGCTTACTGAAAATCAGGAGAAAGATAATAATATTACAATTATTATACAAAAATGGATGACCCAAAGATTAAATTGGTATCATTGGTAATGTATTGTAACTTAAGTAGAAACGTTCTATGAAATGCACATAGGAATATAACCAGTTAGCAGTTAAATTAGTGTTGTATAATTACACTAGATAACTCTGAATTTCTATTTAAATTCTCCTGTTCTAGCTTAGAGAGTTCTTAGGAGATAAATTAATACCAAGTAAATAGCCCTGAGTATATGACTGAGGAAAGGATAAATAAGTGTAATTGCAGCAATCCTGTATTGTAAAGTTCAAGCAAACTTCTGCCGGCTATTAAAGTTAGGTAGCTGAGAACACTGTGTCCTTCTAATTGAGATGAGGCACAAAGAGGTTAAATTCCAATAAAATAAATAGCCTTTTAGTGATCACTGACTTTTTGGATAAACTGGTCACAAACGGCAATCCAGTGTATAGAAACTGTATTCCAAGATGTAATAATAGGATGCTGAATAGACAGTATAAGTACTCTTATATGTGGGCCTGAGCCCGCTCACCAATACCAAAGGACTGGATGTAGACAAACGTTCAGGCACTCAGACGAGAATGATGGCAATGCTGGGACCATTAGTTCACACAGATGGCTTTCTCCTGGGAGGTGATCAGCATCCACTGCACTCTTTGCAGTTCTCTTGGATCAACAGATGCGGCCACTGCAGCTTCAATGAAGATGAAATGGCTCCACTGATCACTCACTGTGTTGCTGGAGAGCGGCAGTTAGCCGGGTCACTTGCAGAGAATTCAGTGGGCTGGAACGCTGTAAGTAGGCCGCAGGCCTAGCTCTGGTTACAGAGGCACACAGCGTTCCTCCCACAGCGCCAGCTCCTCCTCCCACTTAAATAAGTTCTTCCCACAAAGCATTCCACCTCCCAGAAGCCTCCAATGCAGCACAGCCTAATGGGAAATGAAGTCCTTCATACCAGAGTCTGCTGACTGTTTCTTCTCATCACACTACAAATCCCACAATGCTTCATCCTAATTGCAATTCCAGTTTTGTTCCACAAAGGAACACTAGAGGGAATCCTCCATGTTAGGCAATGGGCACAATTGTCTGTATGCCAGAGGAATATTTCTGGACTCCTGGCTACAGGTACATGCAAATTTCATCTATCACATCTCACATCACATAAAAACAAGTTTTAAAAATGCATATCAAACATATCAGTACAATCAACTGGTGATCACAATACAACGTAGGTACAAATTTCTCATATTTTAACGTGCTTCGAGATGCTCTCTTCAGGGAAGCTGGGAAGATACCAAAGACTGAAAAGTAATTATAAACAAAACATCACAGATTCCACTACATAAAGGACAAACCATCAGTCTTTAGAATTTTTACCTTAAACATGTACAGTTAAAGTAGATCATATAAGATACAGCTGCTAAAAACACATCACACGGGAAGGATGCATCACCATGCCTGCGTTAGGGATTTGTTTAGGGAAAGACTGTTGCCTTTGTTCTACTGTTATGCCACATTATTTAAGTAAAGCTTTTGAAACTTTGCCTGGTCTGAAGTTACTCACGGAGTGTAATGCAAGTAACCAGCACATAGTCTACAGCCTGGGTCACTAAGTACACTGGGGTATGAAGATAATGGTACAAGAATGCATTGTGAAGATACAAGTGGTTACCAAGGGTAACAAATGTTTCTGTAGTAGCTTGTCGTTAGTGTGTACATGTGCCAGGTTGGATAGCTTTTAGCAAAAGCAGTTGTAGTCGGCACTCTCTCCGTGAGCAGGTCCATCTCCCATAGCAAAAGGACCCGATCGGCACCGCAGAGGTCCCCACCTTGTACACAGGTATGGAAGGTTAAGAGTTAAATGATCCACGCATGGAGTCAGCGCTACGTGTATATCGGGGCTCCATACTGTTACTGGAAGTCATACGTGTATATCGGGGCTCCATACTGTTACTGGGAGTCATACGTGTATATCGGGGCTCCATACTGTTACTGGGAGTCATACGTGTATATCGGGGCTCCATACTGTTACTGGGAGTCATATGTGTATATCGGGGCTCCATACTGTTACTGGGAGTCATGCGTGTATATCGGGGCTCCATACTGTTACTGGGAGTCAGGTAGTGATGATACGCTGGACAGGAAGAGAGGGCAAGGGCTCTGCATGTCCCTCCTAAATGCACAAGGTGATGTATAATTACATAGAGAGAGTTTATTAAAGTTCAGTCATCTGTAAAGGAACCCCATGTGTGAAGTGGTGACCCCAGCCTAGCATAGCCCAGAAGAACCCACCCCGGGGTAGGCCTATCATGTGACCCTTGTTTGGCCCCCAACGAGGAGGGGAACATGGAGGAAGTGCCACCCACCTACCCCCCTATCCTACCCTTATAAGCTGTCCTGCAGATCCGATGGATGAGACAAACCATTTATCGCTGATAGGGGTGCTTACAATGATCATCTTTTATATACTCATATAAAACCTTTAGTCTAAAAAAAACCCCAAAAAACTGTTGGTAGAACTGTTTATAAAGTGTGAGCTGGTGTTTGGCTTCAATTTGTTAGTGTATCTTAATCTGATAGGACATCTAACACTTCCCTCCCCCCAGGCTGACAATGCTGTTGTCCAAAGGTGGCTCCTGTGCTCCTTCATGCGGAGTGGGGGCTCTCTAATACAGGAGGTATGTTACTAGCCAGATCACCAGGGGAAAACAGAATGGAAAAAAGCCTAAAAAAAGAAAACTGATGCAGCCACCACATCTAATAATTGATAAGTTGCAATATATTACATTTTTGATTTTGGGTTTAATACCGCTCAAAGTTGGCCATACACTGACTAGTAGATTTGCAAATGAACATTCGCATGAAAATTCTCAGTACATCCAATGACTTGATGAATGGAATTTGAAAGTATGAAGGTGAGGCCATATTAGGTACCTTGTTTGGGAGGAATCATTCACACATAGGATGTGGTGCACTGAGGTATTTTATATAAATCTAGAGCATGCTTCTTAGTACAACAAATCAACCAGTCTTTGGCACGTGGCACAATAGTACAGTGAATATTCAGCCTTAGCATATGTTAAAATGTGTTATTGGAAGATGGCTTCAGCTACCAGGTGTGGTGTAGCGCTCCTTGGCAGAATACCGGAGGAGTGATTTCAGCAATCTGCACTAATTCAACGCTACCAGAGCAGTCATTGGAGTGAAAATATTGTTAAGGGAGCCTTCCCTGAGATTTCCCAGTTCAACCGGAACCCCTTTTCCCATGCTGGACACTGTCCCTCATGAGCAGGTTCTTGTCTCTGTCCAACCGCTGCCAAAATTAAAGTTCCTCTATTTAAAAGGTTCCTTCAACCAAGATGGCCGCCAAGTCTCCCGAGAGTTCTTAGTCCAATTGGACAACTTCTCCTCTTGAGGCACTGGATGGAATCTACAAGGGACCAATTCACCTACAAGAACCCTTCTTCCCATGCAAAAACAGCACAAGGCCATCTACAGGTGGGAAGAATAACTGCATCTGCCTACAAGTACTTCAATATTTTATCTTTTTACATTTGAATTTGGAGTTAAGAGACTTTCCCAAACTTAAACCACATTCCCTTTCCTTTAAATATTCTCATTACTGCTTTGACCCCACTAATGATTATAAAATCAAATAAACCTAAAGTGGTAGTAAACTCCTGCAGGTTGGTATTAGGCCCCTTTCACACAGGGCGGACTCCGGCTGCAATTCGCTTGCTCAGCAGGGGATCTGTCCGCTGATCCCCGCTGAGCAGGTGGATGACAGGCGCGTGTTGCTCTGCTTATGCAGAGTGGACACCGACAAAGCCCACTCTCCTTTATGGACAGTCGGATATAAACAGACTGGCTGTCCGTTTACACCCAACTGTCATCTGCTTCCCTGGACAGAAGGGGAATGGATCCCCATCTGTCTTTCTTTAAGTGGAATGGGTGAAGCTGGGTGCAAACGGACACCCACTACTCCATAGGGGGGAAAGCACAGGCACTGGTCATGTCACTGGCTGCAGCCACTGTGAGGCCTCATGTACCTTGTTGCTTCTAAACGGACAATTAGAGACATTTGGGCGTTTCTTTTTCAGCTGCCCCTGAACTCATCTAATGTTATCTTATCAGTACATGTACACAGGGTCGTTTAAGGTCGTTTCCAGGCAGTTGAGTTTAGAAGCATTTCTTGCAAAAAAATGCATTCAGATGGAAGTCCAGAGGCATTTGAAACGCCTGTAACAGCTTGTAAACGCGCTTAAACGTGATAATTCCCGTCTAGGAGCGTTTCATTTACAGGCGTTTCCATTTAAAAAAAACAAAAATGCTCCTAGACGCGAATGCGGCAAAACATGGCTAAACGCGGCATAGAAAACGCGTCAAAACGGACGTTTTAGATGCCGGTTTCTAGCTGTCAAGATAAAACGTTCAGGGGAGGTTGAAAAGCGTCCCGTGTACATGGAGCTTGAATGGCGTAGGTGTAGAAGATTTTCACAGTACCTACAGGTAAGCCTTATCATAAACTTACCTGTAGGTACAAATTAAAAAGGTGACTTTACTACCACTTCGAAACGTCAAAAGAAATTCTACTAGTGTATGGCCAGCTTTGGACCTTTTCACTTCTATCCCAGCTACCGCCTAGAATAAATCCTGTGATATCCCATCAATTGTAAATCAATATATAATCAGTGCCAGTATGTCTATAATATACATTATACATATATAGTGAAAAAAATATATAGTGAAAATCAGTAATCAATGGCCAATATATCAGGCCTAATGAATTGCCGCCAGCACTAGAGCATGTCCACCAGTGACTATAAAACACAAATAAATAACACAATATAAGTGCTGCGCAACTCTAATTTAATCGTGATCAATCAAAAGTTATATTCATAGTTCAAAAATTAGTCCATGCGCATTCGTGTCATAAAAAAAATCTGACAGATCTCTATTCCTCTTAAGGGATAACTTCATGTGATAGTGGAAAAATAGTCCTGTGCCTTCCGTGACCACCACCAATGGACAAAATGTCTGCTTATCTCCCAGTATTGACCCAGGCATTTTGTCCATTGGTGGTGGTCACAGAAGGCACAGGACTATTTTTGCACTATCATGTGGAGTTATCGCTTAAGAGGAATAGAGATTTGTTGGACTATTTTTTATGACACAAATGTACATGGACTAATTTTTGTACTATGAGGCCTCATGCACACAGGATGTTTTTTTTGACTGTTTTACAGCAGCTGTTTTTAGCTGCAGACATTTTTTTCTACCCTCCATCATGTTATCCTATGTGTTCATGCACACACAGGCTGTTATCAACTGTTTTTAGCAGTGACGTTTTTGAGCTGTAAAAAAAACCCAAGACCAGAGGGTTCTGAGAGACATTTTTCAGCTGTAAAAACCTAAAAACGCTCAAAAACGCCCAAAAAGCTCAAAACCGTCGATCCCCAACGTTTTTGGACGTTTTCGATCAATTGGGAAAAAACCCCAAAATGCTGGCCCTTTAAAATGCAAAAAAAAATGCGCTAAAATGGCGGTAATTTAACGCTGGTAAAAGCTGAAAAAATCACTGATAAGCTACTGACATTTTTGAACGTTTTTTTAAAGCCCTGTGTGCATGAAGCCTGAATATAACTTTTGATTGTTCACATTTAATTTAAGGTTGCCAGCACTTATATTGTGTTTTTTATATCCCATCAATTGTCATTAGCACAGCAATGGAATAGAAACTGAACTGTGCCTTATTGTTACTGTCATTGTACCTTGTATGAGAAATTTCTCATGTAAAATTATAACTCACCTGTGTGAAAACTTTCAACAAGAGCTTATTATTACAGGTATTTATATAGCACCAACAATTTACTCTTTGCATATATTGTACATTCCCATCACTCCTTGCCCTCAAGGAGCTTAAATTATTCATACATACCAGGACCAATTTTAAGAGGAGCCAGATAACCTACCAACATGTGTGGAATGGAACCGACACAAGCACAGGGGGAATGTGCAAACTCCATGCAGATAGTGTCCTGGTTGGCATTTGAACTAAGGACCCCAGTGCTGCAGGAGTGCTAAACACCAAACCAAGCTATTACACATAACAATGACTATTCTTGAACTTAAAATGATATTAACCACTTCAGCCCCGGAAGGATTTCACACTTACTTTCACAAAGGACCAGAGCACTTTTTGCGATTCGGCACTGCGTCGCTTTAACTGACAATTGCGCAGTCGTGCGACGTTGTACCCAAACGAAATTTGCGTCCTTTTTTTCCCACAAATAGAACTTTCTTTTGGTGGTATTTGATCACCTCTGCGTCATTTCTGATCGCCACAATAAACAAAAGAAGAGCGGCAATTTTGAAAAAAAAAAAACAAATTTCTTACTTTTTGCTAAAATACAAATCCAAAAAAAAATATAAAAAAACATTTTTTTCCATCGGTTTTGGCCGATTTATATTCTTCCTCATATTTTTGGTAAAAAAAAAATCACATTCGGCATTTATTGATTGGTTTGCGCAAAAGTTGCTGCGTTTACGGATGATGAGAATTCATTTCTGGGGTTTTTATTATTTTTTTATTTTTTATTATTGCAGCGGACATGTCGGACCATTTTGACACTTTTTTTGGGACCATTGGCATTTATACAGCGATCAGTGCTATAAAAATGCACTGATTACTGTGTAAATGCCATTGGCAGTGAAGGGGTTAACCTGGAGGGGCGCTCTAAGGGTTAACTGTGTTCCCTGGGCGTGTTCTAACTGTATGTGGGCTGCCCTGGCTGGGGAAAGGGGATGATCACGGCTTCCATATAGAGGAAGCCTGTGATCAGCGCCCTTCCCCCTTCAACAGAACGGAGATCCGTGTTTACATACACGGACCTCCGTTCTTTCACTGCGGGGGCCATCGCGGGTAGCCGGCGCTGATCGAGTCCGCTCCCTGGCCTCCCCCCGGACACAGTGAGCACGCGAGCGCGCCTCTGGCGGCGCGCACACTCTCACAGCGTCATATGACGGCGGTTTGCGATAACGAGCCACTCTGTCGCCGTCAGACTGCGGTCGGCGGTCGGCAAGTGGTTAAAGTAAATTTTTTTTTTATTTAAAAACAACAAAAGTGTCATACTTACCTTCTCCTTGCTAGAGCAGCCCCTATCCTCCTCTTCTCGACAGAGGCTTTGTGAGGCCTAAAGCCCCGTACACATGGTTAGTACGCGCAATTAGAACAGCCGACGTACGACGGTCGTACAACAGAAGTTGGATGATCAAACTAGAAAACTTTGGTTGTATGACAAGCGTTCGTACGACTGTTGTACCATGTGTACAGAGAAGTTGGTCCAGCAAGTTGCACCTGCAAAAACACGCATGCTCCGAGTCAGGAACGTCCGGAAGTGTCCATTCGTGTAAACCTGCGTTCCAATTTCACAATGCATATCCGTTTGTCTTTTGGCAATTGAATTCAAATAGCGAAATGCAGCTCACATTAGCATCTTTTTCAATGGGATAATAGTGGAGATGCATTGCTAGTGGTCCTCACGTTACAAACGTAATGAAATACAGTTTTTGTGTAGTGATAGAAATATAATTAGCATTATTGTGTATCTCTTTAATTCTATTGAACATTTCTCCAATGTCATTATCTCTGAAATCTACTTACCAAATTTAAAGTATTACCGTATTTGCCGGCGTATAAGACGACCCCCTACTCACCGCATAAGACTACCCCTCTTCCGCGATCTCAACGCGGCTTGTAAGGAGACTTCTATCATAGAAGTCAATGCAAGTCGTGCTGAGATTGCCCTGAAAATAGTGCAGTAAGCGGCGCGATGCGGCGCGACTTGCCAGGGCGAAGCAAGTCGCCCCGCTCGAGGCGATCTCAGCGCGGCTTGTAAGGAGACTTCTATCATAGAAGTCAATGTAAGCCGCTCTGAGATCGCCCTGAAAATAGTGCAGGTACCATTTTTCTAAGTCGGAGCGAAGCGATTCGCTCCTATTAGAACGGTTCCATTGCACAGCATTGAGACGACTTGTCAGGCGACTCAAGTCGCCTGACAAGTCGCCTAGATGTGAACGGGCCACTTTTTTACATTTGGTGGTCACAAGCTAAAAGCATTTTTTTTTGCTAGAGAATTACTTAGAACCCCCAAACATTATATATTTTTTTTTCAAACACCCTAGAGAATAAAATGGTGATTGTTTCAATACTTTTTGTCACACGGTATTTGCGCAGCGGTCTTTCAATCGCGATTTTTTTGGAACAATTTTACTTTTTTGAGTTAAAAAATAAGACAACAGTAAAGTTAGCCCAATTTTTTTGCATATTGTGAAAGAGGATGTTACGCCGAGTAAATAGATACCATACATGACATGGTTGAAAATTGCGCGCACTTGCGGAATGGCGACAAAGTCCTGTATTTAAAAAGTTCCATAGGCGACGCTTTAAAAAATTTTAACGGTTACCAGGTTAGAGGTGCAGAGGAGGTATTTTGCTAGAATTATTGCGCACACTCTGTCGATCGCGGCGATACCTCACATGTGTGGTTTGAACACCGTTTTCATATGTGGCCGCGACTTACGTATGCGTTTTCTTTGCTGCGCGAGCTCACGGGGACGGTGGCGATTTAAATCTTTTTTATTTTATTTTATTTATTTATTTATTTTTAGCACTGTTCCTTTAAAAAAAAAAAAAATCTGATCACTTTTATTGCTATCACAAGGAATGTAAACATCCCTTGTGATAACGGAAAATTGAATATCAAATACTTACCGTAATTTTCCTTTCCTGATGGACTCCATGGCAGCATACGTTTGGGCTAGCCCCGCCTCCACTCCTCCCCTATAGGACCCCACTCCCATAAATTCTTGCTCCGAGCCGGAGGCCGTGTTCCGTAACTAGCCTCCTCAAGACATTGGGGGGGGGGGGGGGGGGG
>BLSH010228224.1:2216-21193 GCA_018402905.1 Glandirana rugosa | reverse complement strand
AAATTGTAAGGTCAGTTACGCTTTTGGAGTCGGTGAAGGGTTGATGAGTTAAATTGGAGGAGGAAGTTGGATTGTGTTACCTGTGTTTGGTGGTGAGTGAGGTCACCGTTGTGAGAACTGGAACATAAGTGGGTGGAGACGTGGGGGACGTTGAAAAGATCGTGGGGAAAAGGAGAGAGGCTAGTGTTGGAGTAGTCAAAGTGTGAGAGGGACAGAGGATGACGAGTGTTGCGGTTGGGTGTTTGTCGATGGGCGTCCTTGGAAACGGTTGAGTTCGGAAGGGAAAAAGTGAGACGGTGACTGACGGAAATACTACTTTAGTCAGGTGAATACAAGGTCAAGAGTGTTGCCACTGGAGTGAGTGGTGGTTTGTGTCCATTGTGTTAGGTTGAAGGAGGAGGTTAAATTGAGTAGTTGGGAAGTGGCTGAGGTTTTCGCATTGACTGGAATGTTAAAGTCCCCAAGGATGATTGCAGGTACTTCAGAGGAGAGGAAGTAGGGTAGCCATGCAGAGAAGTCATCAAGGAAGCGTGACACAGGGCCGGGGGGTCGGTAAATGACTGCAACCCTCAAACGAACAGGAGAAAATAGGCGAATGCAGTGCACTTCAAAAGAACAGAGGGAAAGAGAGGGGGGTGTAGGAAGAACCTGGAAGGTGCTTTTTGGGGAGAGGAGAAGTCCAACACCTCCTCCTTTCCGTCCACTCGACCTGGGTGAGTGAGTCCAGAGGAGGCCACCATGGCAGAGGGCTGCTGGAGACGCAGTGTCGGATTCCTGGAGCCAGGTTTCAGTAATTGCAAGGAAATTCAGGAACTTGGAAAGGAAAAGGTCATTGATGGAGGCAAGTTTGTTGGAGACAGAGCGGGCATTCCAGAGGGCACACATAAGAGGGGTGCTGACTCTTGGAGTCAGGGGAATTGAGGTAAGACAGCGGGAGTTACGGCTATTTTCATAGAAGCTAGACTGTCGCTGAGGAGGGCCAGGGTTGAGGGCAATATCCCCAGACATGAGTAGTAGTAGGAGGGTGAGGGCAGTAATGTGGGAGTGTGACCTAGATGAGGGCCGGCGCTGCAGTGAAGTGGAGGTGGAGCTGTTGTGTTGGCTCAGATGGCTTTTTCTTTTCCTCTTCAGCCCAACATGGAGGGGAGCGATTTTCGATTCGCAAACCAGGGACGGCCCAGCGGCTTCCTCCTCTGTCACTGTCTCTGTGACACTTTCCTGTGTATAAAAGGTGACATTATTTGAATATATTTGTTTGTGTGGGTCATCAATCCAAACAAATGTACATTTCATGACATTTCTGGCACCAGCATTTGGAGTTATCCTAAAAAGCACTTTAGGCCAAAAATGTGTTTGGATATTGAAACAAATGTGTTAAGGCTCAAATATTTGCCCAATAAGGTTTAGTTATTAGCATTGTATTTTATCTTTACAATATGTTCACCAACACTATACCTGGGTCAAGACAGCCTCCTCCACATCTTCATCTTCAGGTCTAGGAGCCATGGCCAATCCAAGCAGTATAGCCCATTCATCCCTATGTAGGCCACAATCCAAACAGTATAGCCCATTCATCCCCATGTAGGCCACAATCCAAGCAGTATAGCCCATTCATACCCATGTAGGCCACAATCCAAGCAGTATAGCCCATTCATCCCCATGTAGGCCACAATCCAAGCAGTATAGGACACTACCCACCTATGGCAGAAGTTCCAATCGAACCTTCATTTGCACTAAATAATGAGCGGTTTCCCAAACTGTCGTTCTCCACACAACGCTCCTACCTACGGCCGTTTACTTGAGCGTTCGTTCGGGCTTTATACACTGCGCATTTGTACAACTCCACTCTCAGTTGTGTCGTGGTGCTGGGGCGTGAACGGCTCTCCTATCCATACCAACTCCACGGAACAATACGATCGGAACAAAAGATGGCGGATTCTCGCAGCAGCAGCCAGTCCATCGGTTCTGGATCACACAGAAAAGTGAAAAACCACTCCCATGACCAAGGCTGAGGTGGTGGACATGATGGGCATTATGGAAGCCCACGATTATGACTGCTTGAGGGAGAATTATGAAAGGCCTAACAGCCATAAAGATTTTATTTTAGAGCGGGTCATAAGCCAGCTGTCTCGGAAACATGGGGTCCAGCGGTCAAAGAATCAGCTCCGCAAACGGTGGCCAGACCTAAAGCACCGAGAGCAAGATCAGCTGCACCGGATCCATCGAGTCCTGGAAAAAAATAAGCAATAGTTTTCTGTAAGCAATATGTATATGTGTAAATTAGGTGTCTGGATCTGTTCCTAGTAAAAGTAGCTAGAGAGAATTATAGGTGCGTTTTTGAACTCTTTGTATGCCTTGGGCTTACAAATTTTAATTTCAAACTAAAGCATATATGAAGAATAGAATTATATACTGTTTTTAGACATTCCTTTAGCTTTTGCACTTATGTTCTTTTTGTATTTTTTCAACAGGGAAACAGAAAAAACAAGGAGCCCACCCCCGCAAGGGACCAAGGGAGTCTCTCACCCCTGGCCCGTCAGCAGCTGAGGCAGAATCCAGCTGAGGCGGAATCCAGGTCGCCTTCACGCCCAGAAAGTAAGTGCAAAATGACAACAATACAAATTGAGCCACAGACAGGGGTGCTGCTAGGTGGGCAAAAGGGCGGGGGATTCAGGCCTAAATTAGAGGATAAGCGTCACTTTGCTGGCTGGTGACTGATTCATCAGTGCCCATTAATACAGCCTTGCAAGGGCAGACATGGGGAGAGGATAGCCCCCAGTGCTGGAAGTCACACAAATGCTTACGATGGATATCAGACAGCCCACATCCCATAGGAGCGAGGGGGGCAGGTGTAGGAGTTTACCAATGTTGGCACTTGTCAAGCCTTTGGCCCGTGGAAAATGGCATCATCGTCCCTTTGTTGTTGTTTTTTGGCAGAAAATCCTCCAGAGTCCCCCCCACCCCAGGTGACCAATCCGCCCGAATTGGGCATCCCAGACCAAGTGCAAGGTTGGTCAACTAGTAGAATCTATAAAAATGTATGTGTTGAACCTGTTGTGACTTTTGGATGCGTAACCTCCTTGGCGGTAGGATTATTTCAGATTTTTGGTGCTGAAAGCGGTACCATTATTTTGCATGGAAATTTGGCGTTTTATATTGTAGGTCTGTAATTCTTAGGAATAACTCACTTAAATCTGTCCAAACAAGAGTCTAGTAGACATCTCGGGTATGATAAAGTTTGAAACATGAAATCATAAATTATAATATATATGTCTACAAAAAAAAATTATAATATAATAAATAACTATAAATGATTATAACAGATGATAATATAATAATAAAATTCATTCAATACTGTAATTTAGTCAAAAACACAGAAATTTGCTCATTTGCAGAATTGTCACGGTCGTCACTTTCAGTGTCTGATGATAAATTTCCCCAAAAATCAGTGTCACTCAATTCTGCAAATGATTCTTATTTACTATCGCTGTTTACTAGCTGATCAAAAACCGCTTTTGATGTAAAGGGACGCTTTTTATGCCATGGACGTGCTCAAGTTTCCAGGCAGAAAGAATGATATATATAATATAAAAGTGGATGCAGGGCACTGGACAAAGCACTAGGGATAAAAGGGATGTGAAATGATTTGATACAGTAATGTAATCTATAAGATTACAGTGTACTGTATGTTTACTGTGTGTTTCACTTTTTGAATTTCACACCAGGCTCCGCCCCGTGTGACAAGACGCTCGCAGGGAACGGAGCCCAGCACACAGAGGCATCGGGCGGAGGACACAGCCCACAGACACAGCGGGGGGACATCGCTGGATCCAGGGGACAAGGTAAATAACCCAGCCTTGGATCCAGCGATGTGATCCTGAGTGTGACTCAGGGTTACCGCTGTTTGCAGTGAAAACTCACCCCGAGCCATACTCTGGAATACCGTCAAGGAGGTTCATGAATGTTGTATTTTTATATTTTAGACGAAATGGAATCCCAACAGCTGCCCCAACATCCTGATGTCGAAAGGGAAGAAGCTGGGGGCGAGCCTGTCGTTTGTCGTAAGTACTGCTCTAATATTGCTTTTTTTGTATTTACATGTCTATTGTTACATGGGACAGCAGACAGCAGTTAATAAAGACAAACACACCTTGTTTCCTTTGGTCAAAAGTATGGCCATGGCCTTTATTATTGTTGGCTTTAAAGTGGTTCTAAGTTGCCCCCCCCCCAAAAAAAAAACCTGCAAAGCAAAGGCATGATGAGCTAGTATGCAGCGCATACTAGCTCATTATGAAATACTTACCTTGGAACGAAGCTGTTGCAGTGGTCTCGACACACCGCTGTGACCAGCGACATCCTTTTTCCGGGTCTGCGGCTCCGTCCAATCACAGCGAGGGCTCCAGCGCTGTGATTGGCAGAGCCGCGCTGACGTCACTCCCGCACGTCCGCACGGAAGCCGTCATTTATGGCACATCAACAGAAGAAACGACACCCGGGACTACCCCAGGTGCCAATTCTTCAGTGTGCATGTGCTGATGACGTCGGCACATGCTGATACAGGGAATATCTCCTAAACTGTACAGGTTTAGGAGATATTTCTGGGATCTACAGGTAAGCCATATTGTAGGTTTACCTGTAGTTTAAAGTGGTTGTCATGAGTTGACAACCACTTTAACAAATATATTAATTTATTTTGCAAAATTTCTAACGTGTCACAGCTCAGCCACTACGGCTCAAGCTGTATCAACCCAGTAAAGGGGAATCGCCAGAAACTTCATACTAAAACTTCACTAGAAAGACTCTGGATAAAATCCATCAAATACCAAACAATTTAAATATCTCATTTTCAAAAAAAATAAAAATTGACCCCAAATCACTATGTTGGCCCTCAGCCACTTGACTATCATTGCCCTAATACATTTTCCTCTACTTACCAGGTCATGAGGTGCCCCAATGGACCGTGGGCAGATTACGCCATGAAATTATGTGGTGCTGTGCCGAGCTGGAGGACATCCAAAGGGCAGCAAATGAATTACAAAGGAGATTGACGGATGTTGGGGACATGCTAGCGAAATGTTAACATTTGTTGCAATTGGGCTGGTTTTTGGGGGGGGGGCCGTTTTGTTGATTGTTGACTGTGTTTCAAATGTCCTAATGAAAAAGTGTGTAAACATGTGCTCTATCCCATCAGGGGTTGTCAAGTGTCATATTTCTGGGGGGCAACCCCCCTTCATCCAAACTGGAGTTTCTTGGAGAAAGGGGTGTTGTATCAGCGAAACGTGTGAGTTGATCCCATCAGGGGTTCTGAGCTGATGTGTTTCGGGGGTGCCCCCTTTATCAAAGCTACTTGAGTTTGGATAAAGGGGGGCACCCCCAAAACGCTTTGTCATTTGGGGCCTAAAATATTTGTGTGTTTGATGTCTATTTTTAAGATGACTTTTACATGTTAAAAAGCACCTCGGAACGTGCGAGTGATATAAAGCTTTGATACTAACAGTGTGTGGCTTCTTCTTTACTTGATGTATACCTGTGAATTCCCTAAGTTTATGTATTTACAGAGCGAATGTGCTCTTATATGTGGTCAGCTCATGCTAATTTTAGCAGGAAAACTTTGAAGCAGTTGGGAATGTATCATGTTTTTGTTCTTCATGCATGAAGAACAAAAACATTGTGTGTGTGTGTATGTAGCAGACCTCCTGCACGCCAAAATACTTAGCGGAAGCTGATATTGTGACCTCATGGAGAAATGAAGGTTTGATTTCCCTCTTGGAGCAAGTGCCAAAATAAAAAACATATATAGAATATCTCTTATACATATAAAAACAACAGACAAGAGTAGTTAAACTGAATGATTAATTTTTAAGGGCAACAAAACATTAAACACGATCAGGAATCATGTCCTTCCAGGACACAGCCCCTCTCCCCACGAAATACTCCATATATTTAATCCGCAAATCCCTTGTATTCTGGGTGGTCAAGGTAGCATGGCTAGTCTGGAGGTCTGCCATTGCATCCAACGACGGACGACCTTCAGCCGATGTACTAGGGCCTGGCAGGGCTGAATCAATGCCACTGGGCATGGTGGTCATATAACTGGTAGCATTCCTGCATAAAAAATTATGGAGGATGCAGAACCTATTAGACAAAATTCCAAAGGCGTTTTCCACCACCCTTCGAGCACGAGAAAGTCTATAATTGAAAATCCTCTGCTCAGGGGTCAGGTTGTGTTGAGGAAATGGCTTCATAACATGTTCTCCAAGACCAAATGCCTCATCTGCAACAAAGACAAAATTCAGACCCTCCACATTTTGGTCTGCAGGTGGCAAGTTGAGGGTGCCATTCTGAAGCCGCCTATAAAATTCAGCTTGCATGATTACTCCTCCGTCTGAGTTGCGGCCATTCTTCCTCACATCCAAGTACAAAAACTCGTAGTTTGCAGAACCCCTTGTAATTAAAGTAATAGGAGCCAGAGTTGGGTGGTGGGACAATCCTCACATGCTTGCCATCAATGGCACCCCCGCAGTTGGGAAAATCCCATTGCTGCAAAAACTGAGCAGCAACTTCCTGCCACTGCTGGGGATTGGAAGGAAACTGTGGAGTAAAAAAAATTAATACTTACACACAAAACATACAAATGCAAGGGCAACATAAGGCTAGACTTCCATTTCCAACACAGTGGACAGGTAAGAAGTGTGATAATCCCAAGCTACATACACACTATACTATTCAAATTACATTTTTCAAAGAATAATATAACAAAAGATAGCCATATGATACAAATATAGATACAATTTGTGCAGCTGCTACTAGCAATGTGTAATAGTAGTAGTAGCAGTAGTAGTAGTAGAACAAAAGTAAAAAAAAATTTCTCCATTCACATGAAGATCAGGTTAATATAACCTAGCACAGAGTTCCTCCTTACATCAGAGTCTGCACGATATCCCCTTACAGTGCAAGGGGAACTTTGATGTAAAGGGGAATTTTGTGGATCATAATGTAAGGGGGAATGTTGCAGACTTTGGTGTAAAGGAGCCCTCTGATGTAAGGGGGGCTCTGGTGACCAGAGATCACCTTATACCAAAGTACACAGCATTGCCCTTTACATCAGGGCCCGCAGAGTTCCAACTTGCATTAAAATGAGAACTCTAATGTGGGGGGGGGGGGACTCTGGTGACCACAGACCATCTTCTGGAGATTGAATGCACTAAGGTAAGGGGGGTGACCTTTATATCAGTCCCCCCTTACCTTACTGTACGTGACCCCCTGTCCTAGCAGCACCCCCCCCCCCAGAGACTGCAGACATCATACAGGAGATGGTCAGAGACTGTGTGACCATAATACAATAGATGGTCAGAGACTGTGCAGACATGAAACAGAAGATGGTCAGAGACTGTGCAGACATGATACAGGAGATGGTCAGTGACTGTGCGGACATGATACAAGAGATGGTCAGAGACTGCAGACATGATACAGGAAAAGGTCAGAGACTGTGCAGACATGATACAAGAGATGTTCAGAGACTGTGCGGAAATGATACAAGAGATGGTCAGAGACTGTGGACATGATACAAGAGATGGTCAGAGACTGTGCACACATGATACGGGAGATGGTCAGAGACTGTGCAGACATGATACAGGAGATGGTCAGAGACTGTGCAGACATGATACAGGAGATGGTCAGAGACTGCAGACATGATACAAGAGATGGTCAGAGACTATGCAGACATGATACAAGAGATGGTCTGAGACTGCAGACGTGATACAGGCAGACATGGTATGGGAAAAGGTCAGAGACTGCAGACATGATACAAGAAAAGGTCAGAGACTGTGCTGACATTATACAAGAGATGGTCAGAGACTGTGCGGACATGATTCAAGAGCTGGTCAGAGACTGTGGACATGATACAAGAGTTGGTCAGAGACTGTGAAGATGTGATACAGGAGATGGTCAGAGACTATGCAGACATAATACAAGAGATGGTCAGAGACTGTATGGACATGATACAAGGGATGGTCAGAGACTGTGCGGACATGATACAAGAGATGATCAGAGACTGCAGACATGACACAATAGCTGGTCAGAGACTGCAGACATGATACAAGAGATGATCAGAGACTGTGCAGATATGATACAAGAAATGGTCAGAGACTGAGCAGACATGATACAAGAGAAGGTTAGAGACTGAGGACACGATACAACAGATGGTCAGAGACTGAGGACATGATTTAGGAGATGGTCAGAAACTGTGTGGACATGATACATGACATGGTCAGAGAGTATGCGGACATGATACAAGAGATGGTCAGAGACTGTGAGGATGTGATACAGGAGATGGTCAGAGACTATGTGGACATGATACAAGAGATGGTCAGAGACTGTGTTGGAGAGATGCCAGTTTGTGGCTGCCATACAAAGTGTTGCTCGCGGTAACCAAGACAACCCACGGGCATTCTGGGACTCTGATTCACGGGGTTGGGAAATTGTACAAATTTCAGGACGGTCCCAGCGAATTAGGGGGTTTGAGGCATGGGTAAATTAGGTGGCCGCGAGGCCTCCGGGAGGTCTTTGCCAATCGCCTAATTTGCCTAATTAGAGAGCCGCCTCTGCTTCTCGGGTCCCCTGCCGGTGCTCCTGGCCGCTCCCTTCTGCCTAGTGCTCCCATAGCAAGCTGCTTGACCCCCCCCTATCTCTCCTCATTGGCTCACTGGCTGTGATTGACAATGGTGCACACTGCTGTCTCAGCCAATGAGGAGGGAGAGTCCCCAGAGAGCCGAGGCTCCTGTGCACATTGCTGGATCGAGATGGGGCTCAGGTAAATATTGGGGGGGGGGTGCTGCTGCACAGAGAATGGAATGCATGAAGGTAAAAACTCTTCAGCCTTTACTAACACTTTAAGTTGGCCATGAATGAATCCGTTTTTTCATTTAACCAGTGGGTTGAAAGAAAAAAAACTGACCCGATTCCCCCATCTACACATTCAACTTACCCGCTGTCGGAATACACATAACAGTGCTGCAGTCTACAGCCTGCAGCTCAGATCGAGAGGAAATTTCCAAGCAGGGTGGTTGTACAGAAGATGTCGATAGGTAGATCTACTTCTGTACAACCACAGTGCCCATCAGTGTAAGCAACCATCAATATTTTAACTAGCAGCCAGTAAAAAACGGGCACATTTCTCCTGTTTGTAAATGCCAGTGACAGGAAAAGGTTGCCTGCTAAAAATATGGGTGTGACGTTCCGCTCTGCAAGCGCAGTTCCAATCCATAGGTCCTGGCATGGGTCAGAATGACCTGTGCTCTCAGCGAATTGGACATTGTGGCACAGTGGTCTATAGGCTCGTACACATGATGCAAATTTTGGATGGGAGTTTTCATTCCACGGCCGATCGGTCGACTTTCTGATCGTTAGTATGCTCCTTTCGAAAGCCGATTTTGATTTTTCAGACGACAAAAGCTGGATGTACAGGCTATAAAATGTTTTTCGTATGGCAAATCAATGTCTGATTTTTGTATTATTAGTACGTTTTTTGTACGGAAAAAAAATCGTACCATCACAACTACGCATGCTCAGAAATTAAAAAATACCTACAAAAATATTCATCACATTACGTCACTTCTGACGTTGAATTGGGTCCTATGAAAATTTTCGTATTGTTGGTACACTCTTCGCTTTGAACATGAGACAAGCATCCAACAGAAAACGGACCTTCTGTCGTCCAAAATTTGCATGGTGCGTTCGAGGCTTTAGCGTTGGATACAATGTATGAACCAAGCCTCCCTATTGCTTTCCTTTCCCTCTCCTGAAAACACCGCCCCCTGCTGGAAGATCTTTATAACCGCGGAGGGGGTCAATGACCAAAAAAACCCCAACTTTTGAGACTCTTTAAGTACAGTTTGAAAATATAGACAGTTTGTTGAATAAGATAATAGTAGCAAACATAGAAATAATATTGGCTGAAGTTACAATATTTACTATAATGTTTTAATGTTAAGCATTTTCTGAAAGATATACATACAAGACGATGGAAGGAAGAATGGGCCCTATGAGCTATGTATGAAACAGCCGGGGCCTCATTACGAATCCGGCTGAGGGCCCCAATGACAGGGTTAGAAGTGCAGCGCGCAGTCCAGAGAACACCAGACAAATGTCTTTTTTCACGTATTTGGACACTGGAGACTTGAGAGGTCGATAAGATAAGTAAGTTATTTGGATGGCCTTGTACTTCCAAAACCGAGAGTGAGATTCTGGATGTCAGTGAAGCCCTCTAGGTCAGTGCCTTTGACGCAGTGTTTGTAGAGGCAGAGATAAGACAGGGAGGCCTCTCTGTGCAATAGAAGGGGGAAGAGAAAGGATCAGCGAGACCAGAAGGGACCCGAAATTCATCAACAAACTCAATAATTCATAATATTTAAAATGATTTTGTTTAATGCACATCTTTTCTTAGATTTAAAGTATATACAAAGCAGTTTTTTTTCTTCATTTTGAATGGAGTAGATGAACCCTTGTTTTTTCTACCATCTGTGTCCCATTAGAGTGATTTCCCTTTACTTCCTGTCCTTTAGACACATCAGGAAGTGGGAGGAAATCTCTGCAACTTGAGTCATGTGCTCTTAGGAAGTTGTCACCAGAAAGAATGTCCCCATTGGATGATTTCGCCTCTATTCCTGTTCTGGTGACATTAACATTTTTAGCCTTTCCCCTTAGTTTTCAGTCTTTGTGACAGTGGTCACCAGACCAGGACTAGTAGAGGGAATCTCCCTGACAGGGGCACACACAGCAATAAAGAGCTAACAGGGAATCTACATCTTCACAACTATTCAAAAGAGAAAAGTTTCAGCTTTAAATACACACGCTTTAAAACCAGGCAACTAAAAAAATTATCCCTGGTAGTGAGGCTGCACCCACACTGCAAGGGTTAATAGCTCATTTTATCTGTAGGAGAGGAGACACAGCTTTACTTATCGAATCCTCCGCTCACCCAGCAGATGGCGCTCCCCTTTGCTGTAGTGGTGGACTGTCTCTCTGCATCATTGCGTCCACTGCAGGGCTATGGACTCTGCTTTAGTTTTGATGCTATAAGGACCCTAGACCTCTGAAGCGTGGGGACCAGTCTTGATGCGGGGAGGAGCAGGGGATCAAGTGAATATATATATATATTTTTTTCATTTTAGATAAAGTAAGGGAGGGTCATAACCCTTTAAAGTGTTTGTAAAGGTTCATTTTTTTAAAATAAAAATAACAAACATATTATACTTACCTGCTCTGTGCAAGGGTTTTGCACAGAACAGCCCCGATCCTCCTCTTCTGGGGTGCCCCGCTAGCACTCCTGGCTCCTCTTCTTTATCAGGTGCCCCCACAGAGAGCCGCTTTCCATAAGGGCACCCGTGCGGGCGCGCTCCTGAGTCCCGCTGCTGTGTCCATTGATACAGACAGTGAGATTCAGCCCCGCCCCTGGCTCCCATGTCACTGGATTTGATTGACAGCAGCAGGAGCCAATGGTTCCTGCTGCTATTAATCTATTCAATGAGGATGGAGACAGTGGCTGCAGCTGCTGGGCTCGTGCACATTGCTGGAACGGATCGGTTCAGGTAAGAAAAAGGGGGGGGGGATCTGGGGGCAGCTGCAGCAAAGACGGTTTGTCACCTTGAGGCTGGGTTCACACCTATGCGAATTGGATGCGGCTTACACTGCATCCAATTCGCATGACGCTTGAAAACACATTGTTTACAATGTGTCAGGTTCACATAGGTGCGGTGCATTCGCAGCCTGCATTGCACAGAAAACGTGTGCGTTTTCTGTGCAATGCGGTGCGAATTCCCAGGCCATTCTGTTCAACAGGAGTGCATCTGACCCGCAGATGTGCTCCGCATTAAACAGCGATTTTACGTGGATTTTTCCCCTCCTCACTGCACCTCCCCCCACAGCTGCTGCGCTGTGAGAACGGACAGGACCCGCCAAACGGCGGCTCTGCCCCTTCTCATCACACCGCAATGATGTGAATCCAGCCTTAGACTTTAAAATCCCTTTAAGGTTTTGTTGCCATCCGTGTCTCATAGGGGAGATTTCCTTTCACTTCCTGTCCCAAAACAGGAAGTGAGAGGAAATCCCTCCAAAGTGAGGTTGTCACCAGTCCTCATTGGAAGATTTCTCCTACTGTTACTGTTCTGGGGACAACTCAAAATTTGGAATTTTCTTTCACTTTCAAAGATAATGGTAAACAGAACAAATAAAGAATGTAAATCTTGGGTGCACAGACAGCAATAAAAACCCAACAGGGGTTCTAATCCTTCTCCAGTCTATCTAAAGCCTAGCACACACGATGAGATTATTGGACGAATGATCGTCCGTTTTTCTTTGCATGCTAATCTCCATATCGAAAACTAAAATGTTACTAAAGCACAAAAATTCTCGTACGACAGAATAGAAATGCGGAAGTGATGTAATGTATTTGTATTGTATTTTCAGGAGAAAACTGTACTCATTAGGCGAAAATTGTACGAGCTGGTATCGTACGAGAAAAAGTTTTGTGTTTGTCCCATTGGAAAATTTTGGATGAAAGCTGTGTACTAAAGATCAGATTATCATACGATTGATTCGAAAGCGGAATTTTTTTGTACATTTTCTGATTGCGCCTTAAAACTGAAAAAAAGTTTTGCCTCTAGTTATACTTTAACCTACCAGCATATCTTTTGAGTCCTTTAGGGCCCATTTACATTTGTGCGGTGCAATAATGCACTACTCGTCATGTCATGTGTTAACCACTTGCCGACCGCCAACCGCAGGTTGACGGCGACAAGGTGGTTCGTTATCGCAAATCGCCGTCATACGACGGCGGCTGCGATAACGCGCACTGTGAGCGCGCGCGCGCCGCCGGAGGCGCGCCCGCGCGCTCACTGTGTTCGGGGAGGGCCAGGGAGCGGGTGCGGCGGCTTCGATTGCCGCCGGCTACCCGCGATGGCCCCCCCGGAGCGAATGAGCGGAGGTCCGTGTATGTAAACACGGACCTCCGCTCTGTGTGAGGGGGAAGGGCTGTGATCACAGCCTTCCTTTACGTGAAGGCTGTGACCACTTCCCTTCCCCAGCTAGGGCATCCCCCATACAGTTAGAACACGCCCAGGGAACATAGTTAACCCTTAGCGCGCCCCCTGCAGGTTAACCCCTTCACTGCCAATGGCATTTACACAGTAATCAGTGCATTTTTATAGCACTGATCGCTGTATAAATGCCAATGGTCCCAAAAAAGTGTCAAAATGGTCCGACATGTCCGCTGAAATATCGCAGTACCGCAAAAAATCGCAGATCGCCGCCATTTTTAGTAAAAAATAAAAAAAATGAAAAACCCCAAAAATGAATTCTCATCATCCGTAAACGCGGCCACTTTTGCGCAAACCAATCAATAAACGCCGATTGCGATTTTTTTTTATCGCAAATATGAGGAAGAATATAAATCGGCCAAAAACGGTGAAAAAAAATGTTTTTTTATATTTTTTTTTTTGGATTTGTATTTGAGCAAAAAGTAAGAAATTTGTTTTTTTTGCAAAATTGTCGCTCTTCTTTTGTTTATAGCGGCGATCAGAAATGACGCAGCGGTGATCAAATACCACCAAAAGAAAGCTCTATTTGTGGGAAAAAAAAGGACGCAAATTTCGTTTGGGTACAACGTCGCACGACCACGCAATTTTCAGTTAAAGCGACGCAGCGCCGAATCGCAAAAAGGGCTCCGGTCCTAAAGCTGGAAATCCTTCCGGGGCTGAAGTGGTTAATGTGCGTTATGTTAAGGCCCCTGCACCCCAAAACGTCACAAAAATATTAAGTGTCACAAAATTTTTGATGCAAGGCATTGAACATACTATGGCGTACCTTGCCATACTTTGCAACGCATGTGTGTTGCCTTGGTGCATTGGAGTACTATTCCAAACATGAGGCTTGGTTCATCTTCTATGGGGTAGATTTATTAAAGCTGGAGAGTGCAAAATCTGGTGCAGTTCTGCATAGAAACAGCTTCCAAATTTCTTTGTCAGAGCTTAATTGAAAAAGCTGAAGTTAGAAGCTGATTGGCTAGCATGCACAGCTGCACCAGATTTTGCACTCTCCAGCTTTAGTAAATCAACCCCCATGTGTTCTGCATGCTGTGTTCATTTCACTGGGCCTCCCTACCTGCAAGACACATGGGAAAATAAGTCTCCAACACTTTTTTAAAAACCATGTTGCACCAAACACGCTTGTAAAAATGCACGCGTTTGCCAGTGCTTAGGGGTGCCATTAGGAAGTAAAGCGGTTGTAAACCGCTGGATGTTTTTTTTCCTTTTCTTACCTGCAAAGCAAAGGCATAATGTGCTAGTATGCATCACATTTACCTGAAAATGAAGCTTTCCAGTGCCATCGCTGGAGACAGCTTCTATCTTCACCCGTCTTGCTTCCGGGTTTGCGGACTCCGGCTCTGTGACTGGCTGGAGCCACAATGACATCACCAGTCACGGCAGAGGGATCTGAAGGAACGGTGGCCGTTCCTTCAGAGTACATGCGCCAGTGATGTTACTGGCTGCATGTACAGTTAACATCTCCACGTTTAGGAGATATTTACACTACCTATAGGTAAGCCTTATTATAGTTTTACCTATAGGTATAATTCAAAGATGGAAGTTTACTTCCTCTTTAATGGCACCCCTGTGCGGCTGCTAAAGAGCAGCCCGTTTCTGTGCAGGTCAGGAAAGCATGTTATTTTGCGTGCGTTTCCGGCATGCACAGATCTCAACCAAGCCTAACGAATGCTGTCATGCCTTGCCAAGAGGCATAGATGTAAATCAGCTCGTAAAAGCCAGACATGAGAAAAAAATATCCAAAATTACTCCATTTTGGTGGATCTCATCTTATCTTTTTTTTTTTTCCATACATTGTCAAAAGAAAATTGAACTGGAGCCACCGGAATTACGGGGCAAATGAAATCTGAGGCTTGGCTTCTGTAAACTTGAATTTGTAACTAGAACAGAGACACTGTCTGTGGGTTCCCACCCTTGTCTTCATGTCATTGTTATAAATTCAGATACTGTTCCTGGCTTCCAGGCCAATAAATCTGCATAAAAAGAGAAATAATGTTTTTACAAGCAGCAGATTCTCACAGCAAGGGGCTGGTAAGGAGTCTTCACACAACAAGTAGACGCATTGTCCCCAGTAATTGGCCATTGTGATGGTAATGGCTTCAAACAATAGCTGCGTGCTGCCACCTAACCATGGCTCCAGCACAGAACAACCCACAAAGATGCAGCCGGCTCTCACACTGTAGACATGCAAATATGGACAAGCAAGTCTAAAGACGCCCATACACGGCTCGAATTCCCACTGAATAAAGTCAAATACCAGCCAAGGGTGGATAATAGCCAAATTAAAGCTGGCTCGTTTGTTCGATTTTCTAATTGGTAGCAGTACAGGGGAGAATGTACCCCGACAAAGTATTTTGTTTTTTTGTATATTTTATTATTATGCAAAATAAAGTATACATTTTCAATCAAAAATTGGTAGCAGGGGCAGGTCAACATTCATTTTCTACCACAGTGACAAGAAAATTTGAAGGAACGGTGAAAAATGTTTCTCAAATGCATTTCTAACAGTACGTGCGGTTTTCATTCCGGAAAGCCCATTCCACAATCATATGTTAAAAGCAAATAAATATTTGGAAGTACTTTGGAACACATTTTGCAAGTCATGGAATATAGAGAGAACATATGAACTCATTTCTACTAGTGTATGGCCAGCTTTCTTCCACCTTTCTGACCATGATTCACGATACCGCCATATTTAGGGTGTAACATGAAACATGAACACAATCCGCAGCCCCAACCCCCAAACTGGCCTTCCTTCTTATAGAATGCAGGGGTTCTTCCCACCATCTCCTGTAATTTTGTACATACACTAAAGACCCCTTGCACACTGGGCCTTCTAGCTACAGTGTGTCCCTCCTGGATTTTTAGGGTGTCCAGGAGGGATAGGTGCAACGTCCAGCCCTGCAGCCATTGGAAGTCAATGGCTAATGGGGATTTGGGGATTAAACCTACAACCTACATCATTTTCTTATGACAGGTGTACTTTAAACAATTATTACATTCCATATACCTGAAGATACATGTCTATGCATGGTGAAGTGCCCAGGCATCCTCACCTCTGTCCTTATTTGAAGCTGTTCCAAGACATTAGATCATTGGTTCTCAACCTTATTGAGGCCAAAGCCTGGTAAATTCTTCCAAAACCTTCCATGCTCCAACAGTAAAAAAAAAACAAAAAAAGTTTATGCTCATACAATAAAAGTATAGGAGTAAAGAATATGTAACGCTATATAAAATGCTGGGTTTCACTGTAGGGGGATGGGGTTGAGGAGGGGGTTAGGGGACTCTGCAGCAGACTTAAAGGCCTTGAAGGGTATGGAGGGAGATGGAGGCAGTTATGAGGCATGGGGTCTGTGGAGAAAACTGGGGACTTTTCAAGGTCACTATGAGATACTAGAGGGCACTGTGTGGCTGGGGTGCATTGTAGGAGGTTGTGGAGCAGTGTGGGACACTATAGGAGGTTTGGGGCAATATGGGGGACTGGGTGCTCTGCAGCAAGTTTGGGGGCACTGTAAAGTCCTACAGGTGGACATCCGCTGGCCAATGATTCTTGGGGGAACATAGATCTGACAGGTTAGTAAAGGCTTCCCTTTATGTCTTCCACCAAGATATCCACCTATGGTGTCTGTCTGCATGGCTTGCCTGCTCCCACCGCCCCTCTGTAATGAGATAAACCTACAAGGACAATAAAGTGGTTGTGAAATCCCTGGCTGTTTGACCAAGAATTACCTGGCTCCAAATAAATGTTGATTTTGTGTCCTCATACATTGGCTGCAGGGAGCACTCATTCCAACGGTCACACAATGTAAAAATAGCTCAGGAATCGCCTTATACAGTGCAGGGTCAAAAGATCACTTATACTCCTCACTGAATACACTATTCCCTCCTGGTCTGTATGGGATTGTGATAGGGAACCCAGCCTCAAGGAAAATAATGCTTTTTTAATGAGGAAATCAAATCCTTCAGGCCCCATTCACACTAGTGCGTTTTTTTATGCATTTTGCAGAAATGCAGGGATTTTTTTAAACATGGGTTCCTATGGAACATGTTCACATCAATGCTTTTTGTGCCTCTGCATTTTTGGAAAGGGTCCGGGACTTTTTTCATGCAAAAAGCAAAGTTTTGCATGTAATAGACTTCAATGGGCATGCAAGAAAAACGCAAGTGCTGCGTTTTTACCATGTTTTTACAGCGATTTTGCAGCGATTTGCATCTTGTGTTTTAAATCTGCCTAGCAACAACATTTCCCCAAAAAATAAAATATTATAAAAAAAAATAAAAAATAAAAAGAATGCAAAACACAGCAAAACACTGTAAAAAATGCGGAAAGAACAGCAAAAAGCAGTGAAAAATTGCTGAAAAGTAAAATGCATTGATGTGAATTAAGCCTTAGAGCAGGGATGTCAAACTAAATTTCATTAAGGGGCCACATCAATAGTTTGATTATCCTCAAAGGGTCACTTGTGTCTGGGGTGCACCACGTACAGGGTGCAGAGTTCAGGACTGCGCTACGTACAGGGTGCAGAGTTCAAGAGTGCGCTATGTACAGGGAGCATAGTTCATGAGTGAGCTACGTACAGGGAGCATAGTTCATGAGTGAGCTACGTACAGGGTGCAGAGTTCAGCAGTGCGCTACATATAGGGAGCATAGTTCAGGAGTGTTCTACATACAGTGTGCAGTATTAAATCTGCCTAGCAACAAAATTTTCCCAAAAAATAAAATAAAATATTATAAAAAAATTAAAAATAAAAAAAATGCAAAACACAACAAAAATGCGATAAAAAAACGCAGAAAGAACAGCAAAAAGCAGTGAAAAAACGCTGAAAAGTAAAATGCATTGATGTGAATTATGCCTTAGAACAGGGGTGTCAAACTAAATTTCATTAAGGGGCCGCATCAATAGTATGATTATCCTCAAAGGGCCAGTTGTATCTGGGGTGCACTACGTACAGGGTACAGAGTTCAGGACTGCGATACGTACAGGGTGCAGAGTTCAGGACTGCGCTACGTACAGGGTGCAGAGTTCAGGAGTGTGCAATGTACAGGGTGCAGAGTTCATGAGTGAGCTACGTACAGGGTGCAGAGTTCAGGAGTGCGCTACGTACAGGGTGCAGAGTTCAGGAATGCCCTACGTACAGGGTGCAGAGTTCAGGAGTGCGCAACGTACAGGGTGCAGAGTTCAGGAGTGCACTATGTACAGGGTGCAGAGTTCAGTAGTGTGCTACGTACAGAGTGCAGCATTAAATCTGCCTAGCAACAACATTTTCCCAAAAAATAAAATATTATAAAAAAAATTTAAAATAAAAAAAATGCAAAACACAGCAAAAACGCAGTAAAAAACGCAGAAAGAACAGCAAAAAGCAGTGAAAAAAAGCTGAAAAGTAAAATGCATTGATATGAATTAAGCCTTAGAGCAATGTCAAACTAAATTTCATTAAAGGGCTGCATCAGTAGTATGATTATCCTCAAAGGGCTAGTTGTATCTGGGGTGCACTACGTACAGGGTACAGAGTTCAGGAGTGTGCGACGTACAGGGTGCAGAATTCAGGAGTGCGCTACTTAAAGGGTGCGGAGTTCTGGAGTGCGCTACATTCAGGGTGCAGAGTTCAGGAGTGCGCTATGTACATGGTGCAGAGTTCAGGAGTGCGCTATGTACAGGTTGCAGAGTTCAGGAGTGCGCTACATACAGGGTGCAGAGTTCATGAGTGAGCTACATACAGGGTGCAGAGTTTAGGAGTGAGCTACGTACAGGGTGCAGAGTTCAGGAGTGCGCTACGTACAGGGTGCAGAGTTCAGGAGTGCGCTACGTACAGGGTGCAGAGTTCAGGAGTGTGCTACGTACAGGGTGCTGAGTTCAGGAGTGCGCTACATACAGG
>BLSH010228078.1:955936-969247 GCA_018402905.1 Glandirana rugosa | reverse complement strand
GAGAAGAGCAAAGGTGAAGAAAAAAGGGGGGGAAAGGGGGGGAGAGGAGAGGGAAGGGGAGACAAGGATGGGAGGAAGGGGGGGAGAAGAGGACCACAGGGCACCACATGGGGGTGGAGGTGCATCCCATATTCCACCTATTAAAGGGAAGAGAAGGTAACTAATTACCTTATACCAAAATGTGTACATTTAATGGAATCCCATGGTGGTCACGCTGGAAACGCTAAGGGCCAAATGGTGGTATACAGGTATACAAGGTATACAGGTATAGTGTTGTATATCAATATCTGGTTCAGTATTCACGTTCTAGAGAGTAGGATGATGGAGGTTCCGTGAAAAATTGCCAATATTTGGTAGCAGACTGATCAGATAAAATAGTGTAAAATAGCAGCCAAGCAGTAACGCGCAGCGGCGCCAAACAGGCATCCAACGTGCAACACTGCTGAGACACCTGGAGTAACCTACCGATAGTCCAGAGAGCGTCCAGCGTCCATGGGATCCTATCCTGTAATGACCAACAAGCAGGGGCATCCTGCTTATACCTGAGCAGATGATGCACATCCGCACAGGATGTGACGTCACCCGGTCTGACGTTCCACAGTGTGTGCGCACAGGGTAGCTGCGCACGCACTGCTCACCGCCAAGTCCGAAGGGCGGGACAGCCCTAGACAGAAAGCGGTGCAAGAGTGGGTGCGTCATATCAGATGACGGACACACGCTCCCGGAACATCGCATTCCTGCCGACGGAGCCTGCACGCATAGGCGCCCCCCGGTGCCCATTCGGGCAACTGCACAAATCCAGCCACATTACATTAAAAAGAGATACAGGCATGCTTACAAAAGATGGTTACATATATATCAAACATGTATTGTGCTCTACAAAGAAATATATTAAAATGCAACATAATTAATAACCTAGAGTAATTAACCCGGTTATAGAGGTAAAGATGCTATCGTGGAAAAGGAGAAGGAAAGGGGGAAGGGGAGAAGGGGAAAGGACAGGTTAGACATATAATTCTTGACAGAGGCAGTCATGATCCCTCTTGGGTGTAGGAAATGGGAGAAAGGAGAAAATAGAGGAGAATAGTCGATGGTGGTTATAAGTATGTAAGACATGCAACAGGCCTGGTCGCTCTCCACACAAAAGGGAGAGCGTCAAGGGCATGTAAGCAGGTTACAGAAAGCGTTTATAGGAGTTAACTTCATTAAGTCCCGTGGGGGAGGTCGCCCCAAGGCGCTCGATCCACAATGTCTCACGTTGGAGGAGAGTCATGTCACGGTCTCCACCACTGGGATCGGCCGGCACCACATCCAGCACAAAAAATTGTACCGCATGTGGGTTAAATTTATGGTGCAGACCGATGTGACGGCCAATAGTAGTCAGTTTACCGTTACTAGAATAATAGACGTGATCACCAATATGTTGTTGTAGCTCCCTGATCATTTTCCCAACATGAAACACTTGGCATTTGCAAATCATAAGGTATACAACCCCTGTTGTGTGGCAGCTAGCTGAAAACTTGGGGAGAAAATTCTCCCCATTAGGTAGCATGCAGTTTTGCACATTGGTGACCCAGGGGCATCTGGGGCATGACCCACATGGTGCAGTGCCCCGTCGGCCCCGGGGGTTATATTCTGGTGTGCAATAGTGGCTAGAGGTGGCAGTGTTGTGACAGAGTCCGTCTAAGTTGGTCATGGTGTGCCGAAAAAGGGGTTACAATCTTGACCGTATCAGGTTGAGGAGGTCGTGGGGTGGTGTACAAGAGGGAGGATCTGGTTCGAGCATATGCTTGGTTAAAGGCCTTTCTTAAATTAGAGCGGGAGTATCCGCTCCAAAGCAGGGGGTCCCATAAAAGGTCGGCCTGCACTCGGAAGTCTTCCTCTTTCTCACAATTTCTTCGAAGATGGAGGTATTGTGCATAGGGGATGCTATGCACAAGGGGCCTGGGGTGTCCGCTGGAGGCATGGAGGAGTGTGTTCCCGGACGTGGGCTTACGGTACAAATTAGTGCTGAGATGTCCAGAGCAATCCTTATTGATCCAAAGGTCCAAGAATGAAATTTGGGTCTTGCTGATGTGGTATGTACAGTGTAAATTTAGCTCATTAGAGTTTAAGATATGTATAAACTCAAGTAGGAGGTCACTGGGTCCTGTCCATACAAGAAACAGGTCGTTAATGTACCTATACCAAATTAAGACAAAAGATAAGAACTCTGATAGCCTTTCGTCCGAGAACACACTCCTCTCCCAGCCCCCCAGGTATAAATTAGCGTACGAGGGTGCACAAGAGGTCCCCATGGCTACCCCTTGGGTTTGTAGATAGCATTGTTTGTTGAGTAAGAAATAGTTGTGGGTCAGTATGAACCGCAAAAGGTCTAAAACAAACCTATTCAAGGGCCATGTATGATCGTCCTGTTCCCTTAAGAAGGATTCGGTCATCGAGACTCCCTGCTCGTGGGACACACTGGAATAGAGGGCTTCTATATCCACCGCCATGAGGAGGGAGTCTCAAGGGACCTGGATCCCCTCAATGTGTTTAAGTAAATCTGTAGTGTCACGTATGTACGAGGGAAGTCCTAGTACATGAGGCATAAGATATGAATCAATGAATTTGCTGGCATTATCTGTGAGGGATCCGATGCCAGATACAATCAGTCTACCAGGGGGGTTTGTTAGATTTTTGTGAGTCTTCGGTAAAGTATAAAATGAGGGGGGCGGGGCTGTTTAATCACAAGGTAATTTAGCGTATCCTGGTCTATTAGTCCATCCCAGAAAGCCCAAGTGCATAGCTCTCGGAATTCCTGGGTGAACTGTACCGTGATTGTCAACGAAATGGGTTGGTACCATTTGGGGTTTTTTAATACCTCCTTGCACATGGTTTGATACTGATCGTGGGTTATTATCACAATATTTCCACCCTTGTCTGAGGGTTTAATGACTATAACTCTGCAGTTTTGGAGTCTTTTTAAAGCTTGGGATTGTGGGGCTGTTAGGTTCGGTATAAAGGGATCCCATTTTTGGCGTTTGGGATCTTTCACCACATGCTGAACAAAAGCCCAAATAGTTGGGCATGTCATGAGGTCCAGAAACTTGGTTGATTTATTTTTAAATTTAGGTAATGATCTAGGCGGAGCAGAACCTGAGGTGGATATGGGTAAGATAGGGGGAGAGGGAGGGGAAGGAGGGATGGCACAGGTCTCGTCTGGGATCCATGAGGGCCGAGACCCACACCCGGGCGAGACCTGGTCCAGCAGCGGATCCGTCTCCCCATGACCCATCCCCTCATCGTATAGGAGCATGAGGTCTCTGAGCGCCCGGCACTCCTCCATTGTGAAGTGCTGGGTACGCTCGGTCAATTCACGTTCAAGGTTGATGTTCTTTTGATCACTATCAAAAATGTAATGAAAGGTCAGATTGCGGGCAAACAAATATAGGTCCTTGATGGTTTCAGTGACCTGTATGGGTTCTAGTGGGCAAAAACCCAGACCTAGTTGTAGGACAGAAATTTCATCAGGGGAAAACGTGAATGGTGTGAGGTTGACAATATCCAATTGTCAAGTGGAAGATCCCTGGGGGATGCCAGTGCTGTTCTGATGCACTGGGTTCCCATGATGAGGTGATTGTTGGGGTGCCTGTGTGGGTTTACGCACAAAAGTGTCTAATTTACTCTGTTGTTTGTGAAGTGCTTGTGAGGTTGAGTCAGTAGATTCAGAGTCTGTCTTGTGAGGTCTAGTGTTGAGTAGGGGAGATCCCAATACTCGGGGAATGACATTGTGTAGTGATGGGGGATTAGTATGGTCTGTAAAGGACGAGCTCGGTGCCTGTGGGGTATTACATTTGGGTTTTTTTTTACCTTTCTTTGAGGTAGCTGGAGAGAGCCCCCCACTACGTCTAGGGCATTTGCGTGTAGAGTCCTGTAACGAAGGACCTGTAAGACTGGATCCCATCTGCCGAGAAAGGTTAGATGACAGGGAGGAGTCAGACTCAGATGGGTCAGGGGGGTACCCGTGGGGGGGGAGGCACAGGTCCCCTCCCCCGAAGCCCCCCCCATGGTTCCGGCCTCTGGTCCACCTATAAGCAAGACCTTAAGCAGAGGTCAGCTTATCTTTCATAAATTTGGTCTGTTTCTTAAAGATAATATCTCCATTAAGGGTTTACTCTTTGCCATTTGTAGATGGTCCCTAGAGGTATACTATTGCTTTACATAAAGATGGCCTAGGCTATAAGGAGATTGCCAAGACCCTCAAACTGAGCTGCAGTACGGTGGCCAAGATCATAGAGTGGTTTAACTGGACAGGTTCCACTCAGAACAAGTCCCACCATGGTCAACCAAAGAAGTTGAGTGCACATTCTCAGCATATCCAGAGGTTGAAGGGGTGGGGGGTCAACCTGTCATTGCTGAGACCATACACCGAACACTGCATACTATTGGTCTGCATGGCTGTCATCCCAGAAGGAAGCCTCTTCTAAAGATGATGCACAAGAAAGCCTGTAAACAGCAGACTAAGGACATGAATTACAAGATAGACTTATTTGGTTCAGATGATGTCAATTGTGTGTGTCGGCAACTAGGTGAGGAGTACAAAGACAAGTGTGTCTTGCTTACAGTCAAGCATGGTGGTGGGAGTGTCCTGGTCTGGGGCTGCATGAGTGCTGTTGGCACTGGGGAGCTACAGTTCATTGGAGGGACACTCCCACCACCATGCTTGACTGTAGGCAAGACACACTTGTCTTTATACTCTTCACCTAGTTGTCGTCACACACACTTGACACCATCTGAACCGAATAAGTTTATCTTGGTCTCATCAGACCACAGGACATGGTTCCAGTAATCCATGTCCTTAGTCTGCTTGTCTACAGCATACTGCTTTCAGGCTTTCTTGTGCATCATCTTAAGAAGAGGCTTCCTTCTGGGATGACAGCCATGTAGACCAATTTGAGGCAGTGTGCAGTTTATGGTCTGAGCACTGACAGGCTGACCCCCTACTCCTTCAACCTCTGCAGCAATTCTGGCAGCACTCATACATCTATTTCCCAAAGACAATCTCTGGATATAATGCTGAGCATGTGCACTCAACTTCTTTGCTCGACAATGGTGAGGCCTGTAAAGAGTGGAATCTGTCCTGTTAAACTGCTATATGGTCTTGGTCACCATGCTGAAGCTCGGTTTTAGGGTCTTGGCAATCTTCTTATAGCCTAGGTCATCTTTATGTAGCGCAGCAATTCTTTTTTTCAGATCTTCAGAGAGTTCTTTGCCTTGAGGTGCCATGTTAAACCTCCAGTGACACCAAATTTAACACACCTGCTCCCCATTCACACCTGAGACCTTGTCACACTAACAGGTCACATGACACCAGGGAGGGAAAATGGCTAATTGGGCCCAATTTGGACATTTTCACTTTGTTGCCAGCAGTTTAGACATTAAAGCGGTTATTGGCCCCCTTGTGATTTTTAGCTACAGGTAAGCCTATAATAAGGCTTACCTGTAGATAAAATGAATATCTCCTAAACCTGCATGGTTTAGGAGATATTCACCCTGAATGCTGCCGCTAACGTCAGCAGCGCATGCGCTTTGAAGGTCCGGTGGACCATGCTGTAAATTAAGAACTCCTTGCAGCAAAGGAGGACTCCCGCATGAATGCACGGGAGTGATGTCATCACGGCTCCGGCCACTCACAGTGCCACTCAGTGCCGGAGCATGCGAACCCAGAAGAAACTCTGGGACAACATGTCGACTCCCACAGAGGTGCGGATGCAGCTGCTGGGGCCTCGTTCTAAAGTAAGTATTCCATAATGTGCTAGTATGCGATGCATACTAGCACATTTTGCCTTTGTCTTGCAGGGTTTTTTTCTGTGGGTTACTACCACTTTTTTTTTTTCAGTGAAAGTAGACAAACGAGCAGTTACATGAGTAATACAAATTACAAAACAGAAACAATTGGGGAGTTCCAGAAGTCTGTCTACTAAGTGAAAAAGGGAGGGGGATGGGGGGAAGGAGGGGAAAGAGGAAGGGGGATGGGTGGGGAGGAGATAACCTTCCATAAGATAGGGGGGATGAAAGTGAACCCTGGCCGATATAACTACCAATGGGCTGTTACTGAGCTTGGATAAGTAGCGAAGATACATAGCCAACATGCCAATATAACTGCAGGAATGAAAACCTGGTAGATCTGTGTTCAAATGGGGTCTATACAATACAGAATTATGTTCCGTCATTAAGACTCTTATGGCTGCTTTGGTCAGATGAGTAACTGTATAATATAGGATGGGGGGTGTTAGATACAGCTATGTAGTCCCAATAGTGAAGCTTACAATGGAGATGAAGATGAGTAGACATCTTTATGACTTCGGAGCCGACCGGAGAGATGCTAAACCATCTTGCGGTGTATTAAGTCGTGTGTCAGATCCATTAGGGCCTGTCTGTCTGCTGGAGAGACTGCTCTGTCCATGAACGGGGCCCATTTGTGCTGGAATCAGAGGGATTTATGCTGGTTGGTGAAGAGTAAGTCCATTCTATCTATCTTGAGGAGGTTGAGTAGATCCGCCTTTTAAATCATTGATGGTAGGTGGGGAGGAAGTCCACTTTTTGAGGATTGCCCTCCTAGCTGCCATGTAGCAGGAAGCGATAACAACCTTATTGTGTTGAAGGATTCTAGACTGAGATTAAGATTCTGTTTAGAGGCATCCAATGACCCGAACAATAAAAGGAATATATTGTTATGAGGGCTAAGTCCAGTAATTATGGCTGCAAAAAGTTCCACACGAAACCAGTAAGATAACTATAGGGGCAAGTCTAGAGTCTGTGTAGAAGCGAAGGCTTGGGGATATTGCATAGTGGGCACTTGGAGCAGTCTGGAAGATCTTTAGATGTTAGGTGAGGGATATAAGCCGGGTGAAGAATTTTGTATTTCTTTTTTTTTTTTTCATGAAAACTTTCATTTTATTTTTATTTTTTTATATTTTTAGTGAAATAATGAATCAAGGAGAATTACATTTGCCATTTTTGTAACAGAGATGACAAGGGTATGACATTTTAAGTACACAATATATCATGAACTAGTAGGTGGAGATGAAAGGAGCGAACTTAATGTGGGTGTAGAAGGCAATTAAGCAGTCAATGATGTAAGTAGGTCATATGTTCCGTTGTGGTTAACTTAATGCATATGCGAGTGAAACGTAAGGAGTGTAGCAAAGTTATAGGTTCAACATGTATGCTTGGTGGGTTCTGCATCTTTTATCTGCCGTTTAGGACTTGATTCCGCTCTTTTATCCTTCCTAACCCACCCTTGTGGCCAGCGCTTTTGGGTGATGTGTCAGGAAGGGTCAGAGCAGTGAAGGGGGGGAGATAGGGAGAGGAGGGGGGTTAGAAAAGGGGATATAGGAGGTCTCTGTGTCTGCGTTTTATGGTCTATGATAGTGGGTGTGGGTCTTACTTGTTGGAAGAACAAGATAGGTGTATGTTATATTTTTGTAAACATCTGAGAATTTAAAAGAGATCCAGTTGGCCCAGATTTTTGTGTAGAATTTTGTATTTCTGATCTTGCAAAAATGTATTTGTTATGAAAGCACACATGGTTTTATAGCTCGTTAGGATGATGCTAGGAGTGTCCAGATAAGTCTTTGTCTCATGTAAGTCTTTGCTCCAAGTGGAGAAGGTGGAGGAGTAGATGGATGGTGTAAAAAGTGTGATCAAGGGCTTGTATAGGTCAGAGCTTTTGTGAAGGTTTTGCTTCAAGAATGTGTCCATTAATGATGTTTTCAAGCGTAAGTTCCTCGGGACACCTGCTGGCTACAAAGCTTGTTGCATGGTGGATGTATGGTAGGTGGTGGGTCAGTAATTTGAACCTGTGTAGAATCAGGGTAGAGGGGAGAAGAAATGTTGAATAGTTGTGCATACCTATATAGACCTGTGGAAGCCCATGAAGAAAATGCGGGATGTTGCTGTGTCTGTGGGAACAGAGGGTGACCATATAGATATAGATAGTTAGACATATGGGGAGAAACACCCATTTTTTTCCTATCTCTCTCCAGACTATCACTGTGACATGGATGAGAAGGTCATGTCTCAAATGAGAGGGAATTGCTTTGGTCCCACAGTGCAGCAATGAGGTCCGTCCATAGGGGCTAGTCATTTGCGATTCTAGTTCATACTTGGAATATCTGGAGGTATGCGTGGTCCAGCCCAACCCCACTCTCAGAAGACATGAAAGATTATAAATTCGTATGTCGGGGAGATTGGTACCCCCTTCGTGTTTGAGCATGAATAGCTTTTGTAGTGCTATGCGGGGTTTACGGCTTTTCCACAGGAAGGCGGAGAGAACTTGGTACAATTTTTTTTATATCTTTATGTTTTAGCAGTAGGGAGATTGTTTGAAGAGGGTATAGTAACTTTGGGAAGCTGACTATCTGTTATCTGTCATCCGGCATCTGCCAAACAGTGAGAGAGGGGGCCTGACCGGTGTTCTAACTCCATAATGATTTTATGTATGATGGGGAGAAGATTGAGTTGGTAAAGCGAAGATGGAGACTTTCCTTTTTTTTATCCCTAAATAGGTGATGTGATTTTATTGCTATGGGAAAGATCGAAGAAGCAGCCCATGGGGGGGGGGGGGGTGATGTGTATAGAAGAGGGGTAGAATTTCACTTTTGGAAAAATGTATTCTTAAAGAGGAAGTAAACCCTGCTGGGGTTTACTTCCTCTATATTCCCCTGCAAAGTAGAAGCATAATTGGCTACTATGCATCGCATAGTAGCCCATTAAGTGTCACTTACCTGCAAACGAAGCCTGCAATGTCCAGCAATGTTGCCTGTGCAGTGTCCATCTTCAGCCCCTCTTCCTTCTAGGGCTGTGACTCCGGCTCTGTGACTGGCCGGAGTCATATGACTTCACTTCCGCGCATGTGCACGGGAGCCGCCAGTCACGACACAAACTCAGTGAAGAAACAGCTGTTTCTTCACTGTGCATGTGCCGAAAGACGTCGGCAATGTGAGTACACTGTATAGCTCCTAAACCATGCAGGTTTAGGAGATATGCAGGGAGCCTACAGGTAAGCCTTATTATAGGCTTACCTGTAGGTTAAAGTGGTTGTCACGGGTTGACAACATCTTTAAGCCCGAGCAAGCCCGAAACATATTAAAAATCTCTAGGATGTGTATCATGTCCTCAGAGGGATTTGTTTGTTAATATAAGAATATCGTCCACGAATAGCGCTGTGCATAGCTCTAGGGAACCTACCTTGATCCCATGGAGATTGGGGTGGGAAAGTAAGAATCTGGACAGGGATTTTATTGCCATGTTGAATACGAAGCGAGAGAGGGTGCAACCTTGCCTGTTTCCTTTGTAGAGATGTATTTTAAAAGAGATATGTCCTGCAGCTATTACATTAGTTGACGGGGCTGAGTACATTTCATGTACAAAGTGGCTGAAGGGACCTGAGAAACCAAAATTTGACAATACCAGGCTCAACCAGTGGAAGCTGACATTGTCAAAGGCCTTTTCTGCATTGAGTGTTACTATACTCCATTCCTTGGATGAGCTGGTTCTAGCCATTTACAGTACTGTAAGGATTTTCCTGATATTGGATGTAGTGGATATGAATGAAGCCCACTTGAGAGGGATGAATGAGGGAAGGTATAATGGATGCTAGTCTGCCATAATTTTGGATAAAAGTTTGGAGTCTAGGTTTAGCAGAGATTTTGGACGATAGGAGCCTGAGTCGTGGGATATTTGCCCTTCTTGGGGATCAGCTTAATGTGGGCTTGAAGGCCTGTAGGTAGGTACTGGTTCCCTTCCAATATCTTTTGATATACTGTTTGAAGTGTGGTGGGCTACAATGTCTAGGGACAATTTATAGAAGTCAGAGGTGAACCCGTTGGGGCCTGGCACCTTGCCTGAGAATAGGGATTTAATTGTGCATGTTATTTCATCAAGAGATATTGGGGCATTTAACTGTGTCAGAAGAGAGTCGTTAATGGTGGGGAGTAGGATCTTTTCTAAAAAGGAAGTAGCTTTACGCACGTCGATAGGGTCCTGTCCATAGAGCGAGGCATAGAATTCCTCTAGAATGAGGTTGATCTGTTTTGGGGAGGGGACAATGTTTCTGGTTTTGTTCCTTAGGGTGGCTATATTTGTAGTGGTGTGTGGGCCTTCACACATATGGGCAAGAAGTTTACCTGGTTTATTGCCGTATTTGTGGTAACTGAGATCTACAGTAGTAGTGACTGGTGGGTTCTTTCCTGAGCTTCTTTCTGCCCACAAATCAAAGCAGTCCTTATCCTTACGTCAAGCTTTCCTGTGAATTTGCGAGTTATTTTGAGCAAGATTAGCTTGTGCCACACGTAAAGCTTTGCTTGCCTCATTATATTCTTTGTGAATTCTTTTCTTTTAGCCAGAGGCATAGGAGATAATCATGCCCTGTAGAACCACTTTCCATGTCTCCCAAAATAGGTTGGGGTCCTCAATTGATGGATGTGAATGTATGATCTGTTTAAGTGTTTGGTCATGTGCTAAGTATGTAGGGAATTGACAAATTCTTAAGGGGTTCTGGGTTACTAGTCCCATTAGCTTGACAGATATTGGGGCATGGTCCGAAATGGCTTTGTCGTGAATGCAAGGTTCAAATGTGTGTTCGAGAAGGAGGGGGTTCAGAAAGGTATAATCTATTCTAGAAAGTGTTTTGTGAGGGGGCGAGAAAAAGCTGTATTCTCTTCCCTCAGGGTGAGTCAGTCTCCAAAAATCCGTTAGTTAAAGACCATCAGAAAATTGCTTCAGATGTGAAGGGGCATTATAGGGTTTCAGGGCATTGCGATGGGTATTCGCTAATCTATCTTCCCGTAAGTCTGCAACTGCGTTGAAATCACCTGCTAACAGTAGAGGTAGATGGAGATATGGTGCTAGATTGGAGGTTAGGTTTTGGAAATGTTTTGAAGGGGAGTTTTGGGCATAAAAATGGTTAACGCCCATTCACGGTTAGAAGTTTTGAGTCTCGCTGTGAAAAGCCGTCCTTCACTGTCTGCGTTGGATGAGATTAATTCACAGGGGAGGTTTTTACGTATCAGGAGTAGGACTTCTGCTTTGCCTATTACAGCTGGGGACCCGACCACCTGGCCCACCCAAAGTTTTCGTATGCAGACAAGGTCAGAGGCATTGAGGAGTGTATTGAGCACAGCTATATCTGCCTTCAGGCGTTTTAAGTGGCGGAGGATCACCATATGTTTGTTGGTTGATCGTAGCCCATTAACGTTCCATGAGATTACTTTCATAAAGATATGGTGGTGAGGGGGGTCTTGGCATCATGTTGGAGAGCAATATAATGGATGTTAAGAATAGAAATAAAAATACGTTGGTGACTAGGGTGTCACTGTAGAACCTGGGAGGGGGTGGAACATAGTGAAGTCTTAGAGAGGAAGTAGTATCGGGTGTGTCTCACCGCTCAGATAGTTCCCTGGAAGTCCAATCAGCCGTGGGTGCCTGCCCCGGCTCACCACCGCAACATCAAGGAAACAGATAACAAACAGCGGCACTCCACAACCGAAGCTGGTTACTGTATTTATTGTAGGAAATTAGCCATGTAGGGTACAGAACAATGTGGTAGACGCGTTTCACTCGATTGAGTGAAATGCGTCTACCACATTGTTCTGTACCCTACATGGCTAATTTCCTACAATGAATACAGTAACCAGCGTCGGTTGTGGAGTGCCGCCGTTTGTTATTTGAAGTCTTAGAGAGGGGGGGTTGAAAATGGAGAACAAGACAATAGCTTTCTAGATAAGCAATAAAACAATAACCTACCCAGTGGTGCCTGTACTTATCGTTTTTTCACATGTGACACCTATGTCAATGAACAGTGTTACCAGGGGATGCTGTGGTTCTTGCCCATGGAATGTGAAGCGAGTCTCTGTCCCGGGAAAGCCAAAATGGTAGATGGATGGTAAAGGTATATCAGTTCAGGTGTGTGAATTCCGAACTGAGTAGTTTGAGCCATCCCCACAAATAAGGTTATTTGTGTATAAGATACAACAATAGGGGGCATGCAGGAGAAGAGCTCCCGGGGATGTTGACAATTTATCCTTCGCCATCAGGGCTTCTACAAGTCTGGTGAGCTTGCTAAACATCCCAGACCAACTCTCCTCACCCTCTCCCTGACAGCGGAGCTGAAATTGTGCTGATTCACCCTCCACCGACAGCGCTGCACCAACCGTCACTCCGCATCCCCCCTCACGGCGGCTGCCATCTTCACGAGCCTGGGGTCTGTCACCTATCCGGCTACATCCTCACATCAGGAGAAGAGGTGAGCACACTACCCCCCCTTGGCTGAATACTGGCTGCCTGAGCTACATTCCGGGCTGTGGATCAGCAGCCGCTTTTTGCTAGGCCTCAGACCGGCCGAAATGGGTCGGAATCAGCCCCATCTTCCAACCTATGTGACACGACGGGCAGCAGCTCATCTCCCTGTCAATCATCTCTGTCTCTGCCAGGGCTTAGTACACAGTAAAGGGCCGATTGCAGGCTTCTGAGAGACAATTTGTGGCTGTGGCCTTGGATTGAGGTTCGGCAGCCATCTTGCTACACCCATTTATTATACAGACATTGCCTTTCAGCTCCCTTGATGTCCTGGCAGTCGGCTTCACCCATCTCATCCACATGGCCACTGATTACCTGCTATCCACGGAGAGTCATCCCTGTGAGTCGATCTACAGGCTACATCTAGGCTGCACCTGTGAGTGGTGGCCATCTTGTTCCACCCTACTGCTCTGCAATACAATATTCATATTAACCACTTGCCGACGGCTGATCGGCATTTGACGGCGACAAAGTGGCGCTGTAACGCGAATCGCCGTCATACGACGGCGGCCGCGAACTCGCGCCGTGTGCGCGCGCCCCCTAGGCGCGGGCGCTGCAACGGCATTTGTTACAGGGGCTTTCAATCTACAGGGCCAGGCCAATGATTTTTGGCCTGGCCCTGTAGATCGCCCTGCCAATGACATTATTCCCCTGCCTCTGTAAATGTAAACAGAGGCAGGGGAAGTTCATTCCTCTTCCTCCCTGAAGTCCTTTTCGACATCAGAGAGGAAGAAGAAGCAACTAAAAACATGAGTGCACCAACACTACACTAACACCAGGCCACATAGGCACATTTAACCCCTTGATCTCCCCCTGATCGCCCCCCAGTTAACCCTTTCACTACCTGTCACCCTCCTGTCACACTATCACATAGTGCAGCGATCTGATTTTTCACTGTCCTCCCACTGTCCATCACTTTCCCAATTGACCCCCCGCTAGTCCCCCTCTAGTTCCCCAATTTACACGGAT
>BLSH010228078.1:939906-950698 GCA_018402905.1 Glandirana rugosa | reverse complement strand
CTGAAGGTGGTGATTGGTTTTCGGGGTCCCGTACACGGATAGGCTCCCAATAAGTCTCACACATGGGGTATCCCCGTACTCAGGAGAAGCAGCAGAATGTATTTTGGGGTGTAATTCCACACATACCCATGGAATATGTGAGCAATATATCATTTCAGTAACAACTTTGTGTAATTTTTTTTTTTTTTGGTCATCTTTCAATCACTTCTGACAAAAAAATAAAATATTCAATGGGCTCAACATGCCTCTCAGCAAATTCCTTGGGGTGTCTACTTTCCAAAATGGGGTCATTTGGGGGGGTTTTGTACTGCCCCTCCATTTTAGCACCTCAAGAAATGAGATAGGCAGTCATAAAATAAAAGCTGCGGAAATTCCAGAAAATGTACCCTAGTTTGTAGACGCTATAACTTTTGCGCAAAGCAATAAATATACGCGATATTGCTTTTTTTTTTACCCGAGACATGTGGCTGAATGCATTTTGGCAAAAATTTATGACTAAAATTTAGTTTATTGTATTTTTGTAATCACATAAAGTTGAAAATATCATTTTTTTTCAAAATTTCCGTTATATTTTTGTTTATATCGCAAAAATTAAAAAGCGCAGTGGTGAACAAATACCACCAAAAGAAAGCTCTATTTATGGGAAAAAAAGGAAACAAATTTTGTTTGGCTACTGCATTGCATGACCGCGCAATTACCATTTGAAGCGGCGAAGTGCCAAATTGCAAAAAGGGCTTCGGTCCTAAAGCTGGAAATCCTTCCAGGGCTGAAGTGGTTAAGCATAGCCTAAAGACCAGCTTTTAGCAATCAACTGGGTGATGGCCATCTTGCTATACTCCAGCAACCCCCCCTTTTCATTTTTACCATTTTTATTTCCTCTGCCGCAGCCCCTTCTCCGAGCGGGTTGCTGCCCTATAACAGTACAGCGGGATGAGGCTAGCCATATGGAGCTGTAAAGACGCACCTGCCGTCGGCTCCCGGGTCCTGCAGTTCAACAGGGCTCTAAGACACGGCCAAACTTTACTCAAAGGGCCCATATGGGGAAGGACAAACTCAAGGAGCAGAAGGGCTCTGGAGGGGCATGCCAAGACTGGTGATCTAGGGCAATTCCTCATCCGTTCAGCTGCCGCGGACCAGTGCCAACTGGGTCCCAAGATGACTTCAGCTCCTCCATCCCCCACGCGCTCAAGCTCCATCATGGACACACAGATGGGCTATCATTCCAGACTTACCTCACCAGAGAGCTCCGACCATCCCTCCAAGTGGTCTAGGAGCCACTCCATTGCCTCCCTGAATTCTGGAGAAGGTTGGGACATGGAAGCCCAAATGAAGTCCCTACACAGTTATATCAGCTCTCTTCCCACCAAAACTGACTTTGAACATTTATGTTAAGAGGATCGAAAAAATATACAAACAAGAGATCTCTGAACTTAAAAGGGACATTGGGGTCCGTTTCGATGACATAGAAGCTACTACTGTTGGTCTCCAGGCCTCCGTACAATCCCTTGAAGAAATCCTTAAAACCCATACTGTGATGTTGCAACAACTATCTTACCAACAAGACAACATTGAAAACCGTAATCGTCACAATAACATCCGCATTCGGGGTATCCCTGAGTCAGTGGAACCAAAGGATCATGCCTCTGCTATAATGGCCATCTTTAACCAAATCTTACAACAACCTAAAGAAACAAACATCGAACTCAACCGGGTCCACAGGACCGCTGGTCCCAAGAATCCTGATCCCACCTTTGTTAGAGACACCCTATGTAGGGTCCATTTTTTCAAAGTCAAAGATGCCATTATGCATGCTGCCAGCACTCAGGATACCATCCTTTTCAATGAGACACCTGTGATGCTCCTTCCAGGCCTCTCACGCCAAACTCTAGCAATGCGGAAAGCTCTTAAACCACTGACACAACTCCTACAGTCCCGCCACATAAAATACCAGTGGCGCTTTCCTTTTCATCTCAGGGTCCGTCATGAGGGGAAGACGGTCATCTTCTGCACCCTAGGAGATATTCCAATGTTCCTGAGCACCCTGGAACTCCCACAGGTCTCCCTGGCCCACTGGCCATTCAAACCGGCCACCACTGGCCTCCTGTTTCTACCACAATGGCAGTCCCAGAGCTGCAAACGCTGATCACGGTCATCATCTCGCAAAGACCCCAATGACTGAATTGTCCCAGAACTTCTTTCCTTGTTTCCCTCAATTTGATCCCACTGCTCTTTCGTAGGGGCTCTGTTCCATTCTCGTTTTTTATTGTCTTTTTTCATTCTTGGTCTGGATCCCCCTCACCTGATGGGAATCTAAAACCCGAACTGGGATTACTACCTTTACCACAAGGTTTACATGTTTGCTTTACCACTGTTTTGTTTGTGATGCTATTTACCATAGACTGCATCAAGATATGCTCAAGGGGAAGTTTGGTGTCCCACCCTATCTTGTCTACTACACACATGACCCTATCGGGCCATCACTTATTTCTGTTGCACAGCTCCTACCATATTGGAATCAATTGCCTTTGAGAAATCTCCTCTTTGGACATGAAGTTGCTACTTCACCCCATTTAGATTGTTATCACCGCCAATTTTACAGTTTGGCCTAACCGCCATTTTGCAGTAGTTATTTGCCCTGCAGAGCGGGGGACCCAGGGGCCGCTCTTTGTGACCTCCTCTGACACACTCTAGGATATTAGAGTGCCCTTAAGGCACGGCTTAATATGTTGAAATGTTTTATCTTTCTCAGTGCCATATGTTGTTATCTATGATGTTTTGGAGCCACTTAGTGGCCATTTTATTCTATTGGTTTTCAAGTGTTCATTGGTCTCGCTTTCCATCAATACCATCCAAGCCATCCTCTACATCTGTGATTACTGGGATTGTGGTGGCCAAGACCCGTGTGCACTATTTTACCTGCTACTTTTCCTTTCCTCTTACTCTCTCCTCCCCTCTCTCCTCTTTCTATACCCCTCTATACTTCCTCTTTTCCCCAGTCTGCTGGATTGTTCAGGTTTGCTGGCTACCTATACCCTAGATACCATCTATTGTACCATATTTCCTACTATCATTTATTCTATGGCTACCATATGTCTGATTAATTTAGCTTCCTATAATTGCAGGGACTTTAACTCACCGGAGAAGTGAAACCAGATTTTATACCATTTTCATAAATTAAGATCTAGTACTTTAACCAACCCACTCTGCAAAACAAAAGGAGTATCTATCGCCTTCCATAAAACATTCAACCTGGAGGTATTAGATGTTCTTGCTGATGAAGCGGGTAGGTTTGTCTTTCTTAAACTGAAACTAAATGATTTTCTTTTTACAGTAGCGGATATCTATGTTCTCAATGTTGACCAAGCAGGGTTCCTCTCTACCACTCTCATCAGACTATTCTCCTTCGGGGGTCCCTGTTTCATTGTCGGGGGCGATTTCAATGTGGTCTTCTCACCGCCTGCAGACACCTCAACGGGTAATTCCTCTGTTCCTACGTCCTCCTTAACACGCATCAAATCCCTGCTTCATGATGCACAGCTTGTAGATGTCTGGCGTGTACAACATCCTAAAGGATGGGACTATAGTTACTTTTCTGTAGCCCACAACTCTTACAGTAGGCTAGATTGCTTGTTGATCTCACAATCCCTATTAGACTCCCCATTACAGTCTTCTATAGGACACATCCTCTGGTCCGACCATGCCCTGGTTCTCCTATCCCTAGTTCACCCACCCAGATCTCCTTTGGGTGCATCTTGGAGATTTAATGACAACCTTTGCGAGACTCTGTATGCCTGGTGGAGGTTTTTAAAGCAATTCGGAATTTTATATCCGACCACTCTTCGGACACTACCACACCACTTACACGATGGGAAGCCTTAAAATGTGTAATATGAGGCGTTCTTATCCAACATGGGTCTAGACTAAAAAAAATTAAAACGGACGATATACATAGACTGTTATCCCAAATAGCCGAACTTGAACCACTTCATAAGCGGGACCTGGCACCTTCCACTTACGTGTAGTTGTCCAATGCCGAGACTTGCTTCAGATCCTGGACTCCTACTCCCGGATCGCACGAGATAGGGCACACACTCACCATTACTCTTTAGCCAATAAATGTGGCCAACATCTCGCAAGACTTCTTCATCCTAGGCCCCCTCACCACTCTATCCCATTCATTACACGACCCACCCAAGACAAGATCCATCATACTAGTGGCATAGCTGCCTCTTTTCAACAATATTATATGAACTTGTATAACTTTCCCCCCATACCCGGACACACCCCTACCTCTTGCTATACAGACACTATGCGGGCCTATATTGCAGAGATGGCACTTACAGAAATCAATCAACAAGACTCAGCAGAATTGGAGAAACCCCTCTCTGTCTCTGAATTTTTGGGAGCGATTAAAGACCTAACACTGGGTAAATGCCCCGGCCCGGGCAGCTATACTCCTAGGTCCTATAAAACCTTTGCACCCCTTCTGGTACAGTTCTTAGCCCAGGCATTTAACTCCATAGACAAGGCTACTCTCCCCTTCAAAGGCCTTCTATCCGCTAATGTTTCTGTCCTTTTGAAACCAGGTAAAGATCCCTCTCAATGTAGCAGCTACCGCCCAATATCTCTTTGAATTTAGATATAAAACTTTTTGCAAAAGTCCTAGCCAACCACCTATCTCTCTCTTCTGCCCAAAATCATACATAAAGACCAGGTCGGTTTTGTGAGGCCAGGGACAACACGACCAAAACTATTTATCTGATATCCTACATTCAACGCCACCACCTGTAGACCTGCCTGTTATCTTGGCCTGGGCCAGACATATATCTCTAAGGTGATGCCACTCTACTCCTGCCCTTCTGCCTCAGTGTTGGTTAATGGTTCCTCCTCAGAGCCCTTTGACATCTCAAATGGCACACGCTAGGCATGTACTCTTTACCCACTATTATTTGTTATAGCTATCAAACATTTGGCATGTGCCATTCGGCACAATAGTTCTATCCGGGGTATTCCTACTTCCTCTTCCCACCATAAACTATACCTTTATGCGGATTACCTCTTGGTCTATATACAACAACCTCACATGACTCTGCCCTCCCTCCTCTCTGAATTCAGGCCCATCAGACCACAAGACATGGTTCCAGTAATCCATGTCCTTAGTCTGCTTGTCTTCAGCAAACTGTTTGTAGGCTTTCGTGTGCATCGTCTTTATAAGAGGCTTCCTTCTGGAATAACAGCCATGCAGACAAATTTGATGCAGTGTGTAGCGCATGGTCTGAGCATCAACAGGCTGACCCCCCCACCCCTTAAACCTCTGCAGCAATGCTGACAGCGCTCATACATCTATCTCCCAAAGACGACATCTGGATATGATGCTGAGCACGTGCACTCAACTCTTTGGTCGACCGTTGCGAGGCCTGTTCTTAGTGGATCCTGTCCTGTTAAATCGCTGTATGGTCTTGGCCACTGTGCTGCAGCTTAGTTTAAGGGTCTTGGCAATCTTATTATAGCCTAGACAAGCTTTATGTAGAGCAACAATTCTTTTTTTCAGATCCTCAGAGAGTTCTTTACCATCAGGTGCCATGTTGAACCTCCAACCTCTCACTATGAGAGAGTGAGAGCGATAACACAAAATTTAACACACCTACTCCCCATTCACACCTGAGACCTTGTAACACAAATGAGTCACATGACACTGGGAGGGAAAATGGCTAATTGGGCCCAAATTGGACATTTTCACTTAGGGGTGTACTCACTTTTGATGCCAGCGGTTTAGACATTAATGGCTGTGTGTTGAGTTATTTTGAGGGGATAGCAAATTTACACTGTTAAACAAGCAGTGCACTCATTGCTTTACATTGTAGCAAAGTGTAATTTCTTCAGTATTGTCACATGAAAAGATATAATTAAATATTTACAAAAATGCTAAGGGTGTACTCCCTTTTGTGAGATACTGAATTTCAAAATTTGGATCATCAGTCCAGAGCCCCTGCTGCCATTTTTCTGCATCCTAGTTCCTATGTTTTTGTGCATAGTTGAGTTGTTTAGCCTTGCTTTCAAGTCCTATGCACAAAAGCATAGGAACTGAGGTGCAGAAAATGACTACAGGTGCTTTGGATCAATGAGTCAAAATTTGAAATATTTGGCTGTAGCAGGAGACAGTTTGTTCACAAAGGAGTGGAGAGCGGTGTAATGATGAGTGTCTGCAGGCAACAGTGAAGCATGGTGGAGGTTCTTTGCAAGTTTGGGGCTGCATTTTTGCAAATGGAGTTGCAGGTTTAGTCCGGATTAGAGTTGAGCGGACACCTGGATGTTCGGGTTCGTCGGGTTTGCCGATCTTTTCGGCACCGAACTTGACCCGAACTTGACCCCGAACCCCATTGTAGTCAATGGTGACCCGAACTTTTGGGCACAAAAATGGCTGTAAAGAAGTCCTGGAAAGGGCTAGAGGGCCGCAAAAGGAAGCAAAATGGGGGTAAGTGCCCTGCAAACAAATGTGGATAGGGAAATAACTTAAAATCACATAAAAAAAGAAAAATTGGAGGAGGAGGTGGATGTGGAGTAGGACCTAGAGGTTGACTAGCAGGTAACTGTGGCGGTGTAGGTGGAAGTGGCGGTGGAGGAGGTAGCCAGCACTGTTTTTTTTGTTTGTTTTTTTTTTTCTAATTGGGGTAGCCCCCAAAATATTGAGACATATAAAAAAAAAGTATACCAATGGCTGTGTGAGGCGGGTCTAAATGTCTATTCTGCACAAGGTAAAGACAAGTCTTGTGGGAACCATGCCTGGCTCATTTTAATAAACTTTAGCTTGTCCACATTGGCTGTGCAGGGCAGGCCAACAACTCCAAGGCATAAAGGGCAAGCTCAAGCCATGGGCCCAATTTGGAGACCCAGAAGTTGAATGGGGCAGATCCATCAGTCAGTACGTGTAGGCGTGTACCCACATACTGTTCCACCATGTTGCTGAAATGCTGCCTCCTGCTAAGATGTTGCCTATCAGCTGGTGGTGCTGTTAGTTGTGGCGTGCTGCAAACAAAGCTTTTCCACATTTTGGACATGCTAACCCTGCCTTCTGAGGTGCTGGCGGTGCCACAGCTGCATTGGCGACCTCTTCCTCCTCCTCTGCCTTTGCCTTGTGCTTCCACTGAGCCCCCGGTGTCTTTTGGGAATGCCCTCAGCAGCGCGTCTACCAGCGTGCGCTCGTAGTTGCGCATCTTCCGATCACGATCCAGTGAGGGAATTAGGGGCGGCACATTGTCCTTGTAATGGGGATCCAGCAGGGTGGCTACCCAGTAATCAGCACAAGTTAAAATGTAGGCAACTTGGCTATCGTTGAGCAGGCACTGCAGCATGTAGTTGCTCATGTGTGCCAGGCTGCCCATAGGCAAAGAAAAGCTGTCCTCTGTGGGAGGTGTATCATCTGTGTCCTCTGTATCCCCCAGCCATACTCCAGTGATGCCCACGAGCTGCGTTGGGTGCCACCCTGCTGTGAACACGGTTCCTCCTCCTCCTCCTCCTCATCATGCTCGTCCTCCTCATCCTCCAGAACTGTGCCCTGGATTGAAAATTTTTTACCTGGCCTATGCTGGTGCAGGAACCCACCCTCCGAGCCACTTGTGAATGACTGGCCTGAAAACCATGGAAATTACCCCTCTTCCTCCTCCTCCTGTGCCACATCCTTTTCCATCATCTCCCGAAGTGTTTTTTCAAGGAGACATAGAAGTGGGATAGTAACGCTGAGAACAGCGTCATCGGCACTGGCCATGTTGGTGGAGTATTCGAAACACCGCAATATGGTACTCAGGGCTCGCATGGAGGCCCACTGATTGGTGGTGAAGTGGTGCTGTTCCGCAGAGCAACTGACCCGTGCGTGCTGCAGCTGAAACTCCACTATTGCCTGCTGCTGCTTGCACAGTCTCTCCAGCATGTGCAAGGTGGAGTTCCACCTTGTGGGCACGTCGCATAGGAGGCGGTGAGCGGGAAGGCCGAAGTTCCTCTGCAGCGCAGACATGCGAGCAGCAGCAGGGTGAGAACGCCGAAAGCGCGCACAAACGGCCCGCACTTTCTGCAGCAGCTCTGACATATCCGGGTAGTTTTTTAGAAATTTCTGCACCACCAAATTCAGCACATGCGCCAGGCAAGGGATGTGTGTCAAACCGGCTAGGCCCAGAGCTGCTACGAGATAATTCGCCCATTATCGCACACCACCAGGCCGGGCTTGAGGCTCAGTGGTAACAACCACTCATCGGTCTGTTGTTCAATGCCCATCCACAGCTGCTGCGCAGTGTGGGTTTTATCCCCCAAACATATCAGTTTTAAAACAGCCTGCTGTCGTTTCCCCTTGGACGTGCTTAAGTTGGTGGTGAAGATGTTACGCTGACCGGATGAGGAGGTGGTAGAGGAGGAGGAAGCGGAGTAGGAGGAGGAGGCAACAGGAGGCAAAGAGAAATGCCCTGCAATCCTCGGTGGCGGAAGGACATGTTCCAAATGGCTAGCCGCCTCAGGCCCACCCGCCACTACATTTGCCCAGTGTGAAGTTAGTGAGATATAGCGTCCCTGCCCATGCTTACTGGTCCACGTATCAGTGGTTATGTGGATCTTGCCACATATGGCGTAGCGCAGTGCACACTTGATCTTGTCCCCGACTTGTTTGTGCAGGGAAGGGATAGCTCGCCTGGAAAAGCAGTGGTGGCTGGGAACCACGTACTGTGTGACAGACACCGCCATCAGATTTTTAAAACTGTCCGTGTCCACCAGACAGAATGACAGCATTTCAAATTCCAGGAGTTTTGAAATGCTGGCATTCAGGGCCAGGGATCACGGCTGGGTAAGGGGGGTACTTCCTCTTTCTCTCCAGTGTTTTGGGAGATGGAGAGCTGTAAGCCTTCATGGAACCGTGTGGAAATGCTTGGGGATGGTTGCTGTCACATCGTCTGTTTGGTGGGTGGCAGGTGACACTGGCACTGTAGAGGTAGAGGAAGAGGCCGAGGCAGCAGCAGAAGAGGAAGCAAGAAGAGGCCGAGACCTTTCTTGGATTTTGAGGTGCTTATTCCACTGCAGCTCGTGCTTTGCATGTAGATGCCTGGTCATACAGGTTGCGCTCAGTTTTACAACATTTATGCTTCGCTTCAGGCTCTGATTGCACAGCGTGCAAACCACTCGTGTCTTGTCGTCAGCACATTGTCTTAAGAACTGCCACACCGGGGAACTCCTTTGAGCTGCCTTTGGTGTGCTAGGTCCCTGGGTGCGGTGGGTGGTAGCAGGCCTACTGTCTAGGGGACGCTTGCTCCGCTTTTGCAACCTGCTTCCTCTTTTGCTGTGCCTCTGTGCGACCACCACCTCTTCCTCCAAACTGCACATGTCACTCGCATGACCTTCATTCCATGTGGGGTCTAGGACCTCATCATCCTCCACATCATCTTCCACCCACCCTTCACCACTGCCCTCCTTGTCAGTCTGCACACAGTGGAAAGCCGCAGCAGTTGGTACCTGTGTTTCATCATCATCAGAAACGTGATGCGGTGGTGTTTCCATGTCTTCATCCTGAAACAGAAGCGGTTGGGCATCGGTGCACTCAATGTCTTCCACTTCTGGGGCAGGGCTATGTGGATGGCCCACGGAAAGCACACCAGCAGAGTCATCAAAAAGCATAAGAGACTGCTGCATGACTTGGGGATCAGACTGCTTGGCTGATTTACAAGGGGCTGAGGTGAAAGTCAGATGGCCATGGGGTTCAGGTGCCAACTCTGAGCTTTCATCAAGGGACTGGGTGGGAGACAATGCGAAGGAACTGGAGGCATTGTCAGCCACCCAATCTACTATCGCCTGTACTTGTTCTGGCCTCACCATTCGTTGAGTGGCGTTCGGGGCTTACCATATCACGTTGAAGGTTCTGTCGGCTACTCGCACCTGAGGAAGGTGTTTAACTTGTGCGTGTAGCTGGCACAAATCGACCACGTCCTCTCCTTGCAACAGGAACTTCACCAACCTCACCAACACCAGCAGCACCACAACCACAACCACATCCCTTATTTGACGCTGTCCTCATTCTGGACGCAAATGTACTATGTAGCACGATTTATTAATAATAAAAAAAAACAGCAATGTAGATGCACTTTTTATTTTTGTGCAAGAAATGCACAGCTGGCGGCAAATGTAGTATTTAGGATTTTTTTTTAAACCAGCAATGTAGACGCACTTTTTTTTATTTTTGCGCAAGAAATGCATAGCAAGGTGAAAATGTACTATGTAGCACTATTTATTAATACTAAAAAAAAAAAAGAACAATAAATTATTTATTTTTTTTTGAAACAGCAACGTAGACGCACTTTTTATTTTTATGCAAGAAACGCACCGTTCACACCAGCAGCAGGAACCTCTCCCTACACCAGTATGAGATGATTTTAGAACGCTAATCTGTCCCTCACAGCACCGACAGATACCTGTCCCTACTGCAGTATGAGATGATTTTAGAATGATAATCTGTCCCTCCCAGCACCAATCGCAAGATTTTAGTAGAGTATGACCACATCCCTCTCCAAGGACGACGACCACACTTGCCACGCAAAGAACGTATTTTTATTTTTCACGCAGATGCAACGACAAAGTTTTTTTTTATTTATTAAATAACAAGAAAAAAAAAAAATCATAATTATTTATCACGATGTATCATGTAAAAGTGGAACGATACGTAAAGAACGCGTTTTTATTTTTTTTCACGCAGATGTAACGACCAAATTTTTTTTTAGGATTTATGATGTAAACGGCGGTCGACACGTAAAGAACGTGTTTT